>QEOT01001478.1:293-58428 GCA_003123785.1 Pterocarya stenoptera
GAGACGTGTGGGGTGGAGATACCGATCATAAACTAAGTTGGTATGGTTTAGGAATCTTAGATAGAATAATAATAGAACTTATTTTATAGTCTAAACTTAGGATCGAGTTGTTACACTATATGAAATATTCTTTAAATATGAATCTTACCAGTATCTAACTTGTAGCTTTCCGCATCTTCCATTACATCTTGGGAGTCATAATTAATGGAGAGAGACATCAACCAATTTTGTGTGTAGATAAGAGCTTCAACTGTTGCAAGGGCCAATGAGCTATGGAATGAATCTAAGATACGACCTCCAACACTAAATGCCGACTCAGAAGCAACAGTAGATATGAGTTTAGCTAACACATCTAAAGCTATATTGACAAGGATCGAAAAATTGATTGAATTCATTTTCCACCATATTAAAATATCTAAGTTTGGCGTCAATCCTTCAAGGCTCCCCATAAAATATCGATCTAGCTCTGATTTGGACTCTACGACATGCTTTGATGCTTGATACTGTCGATACCTACTATAAAGATCCGTCGCATTATAAGACGTTGTGTTGCTTTGACTCTCATCAACACTTGAACCTATATTGGATTTTGAATATTGTTCATACATCTGCTCAAGCATCCTCCTTAACCTTGTAACAAGTTCGGACGCTCGCTCATGGCTAAGAAAATCTGTAAACCAAAACTCCAAAACTTTCAACTTGGCGCACAGATCAAGCACAGCCGCAATAAGTAGGATTTTGTTTACTTTCTCAAAATCCCCCTAATACTTGTCATATTTCAATAGCATCCTCTTCGACATAGTTTTCAACATATCATCATCACCCATAGAAATGTGAAGTTGCAAATGGTAATAGATTGAAGCTATTTCTCTGATGAATAAATGTGAAGTTGCATAAGTTGAGCCTGAAATCGTCAAGGTGACATCGTTAAAAAACTTCAAAAATTGTACAAAAATCTTGACGATTTTCCAATCATCTAAAGTTGGTGGTCCTTCTCCAACCTCATGTAAATGCGGACCAAACTAATTGTCTTCATCTTGCATCACCTCAGAAGCCGCATAATAATTGAGAGCCGCACTCAACATCAGATATGTTGAGTTCCATCTAGTTGGAACATCAAGAGAAAGAAGTGCACCACCCAAGATATTTTGTCTCTCCACGCATGATTTGAAATTTTCAAGTCTTGTAGGAGAAGACTTCACATATTTCACCACATTTCGAATCTTCACAATTGATCTATCAATTTCTTTCAAGCCATGATAAACAATAAGATTCAAAATATGTGCACAATATCTTATGTGCATAAGGTCATTGTCTAGTTCCAAACAATCTTTAAGTTTGGTAATCTTCCTCAAACAATCAATGGCCGTAGTATTAGAGGATGTATTGTCTACTATGATTGTAAATATCTTCTTTATGCCCCATCTAAGTATAGATGACTTAATCTCTCTTCCTATTGTTGTCCCTTTATGATTAGAAACTTTCATAAAGCCTATAATTTTTTTATGCAAAACCCAATCATCATCAATAAAATGAGATGTTTTTTTTATAAGTAAAAAATTTTATATATCAAAAGGAGAAACTAAGTACACTGAAAGTATACAAGAAAACACATTGCCCAAAAGACCCAACAAGCCCTTAAAGACCCAAAAAGCCCAAAAAAACCACCCAAAATACATCAGACCCGACCCAACCCCTAGCTTCCCGTAGAACTAAAACTCTACCCGAACACCAACCCTAACACCTGGATTCCCCCCTCCCCCGTCTTCACAATGCCCTCCCTTTAGACTTTCCTCTAGATGAGCTACCACCCTTAGCGTCATAGTTGATTGTAAAAAAAAGACGCTGTAACTCCCTGTTTTTCTTGAAACTTGATTTGGTTTCAAGCATGCGGCTTGCCTCGATCGCAGTAATTAGTTCTTTAAATTGGTCTTCACATCCTCTATGTGAAATTTCCACAAACTGTTGAATCTCATTAACTTTAGGCAAAATCCAATCCGCTATTGGAGGAAGAGAGACCAGGGGAGCCACAGAATCTAACTGCACTCCCGACTCTAGACATTCCTCTACATAAGGCACTAACGTCAAATCCATTGGTTCTCCAGTAACTCCATTGGTTCTCTCTAATGGTGTTGGGGTCCCCATTGGAGATTCTGGGGTGACAACAAGTCCCTTCACTTCTGGGGTGATAGTGGATCCTATGTCTCCTTCAGGCCTTGACAGTACATCCTTTTCTTTCAACTTTAACGGAGCCATAGTTTCTTCTAGGACCAAAGGTGTAAAACCAACTATCGATCTATCCTGTGTTACACGAGGCGAGTGACATTCCATTACTGGTGTCTCTACGCCAATACCCGATGTAGACTCCGCTTCAAATAACCCTGATTTCCTTTTGACCCGCCTGGATCTGGTTATAGGGATAGGGCCGAATCCAATCTTCCGTTTTCCTTTTTCTAAGTTTAAAGGATTCGGACCTATCATGTTTCTTACCACCCTATTGCCTCCAACTGAAAGCTGGTCTATTTTCGTAGACATAAAATGAGATGTTATGCACATATAGTTAAGATTTTGCACTGATGTTCACATGTCAGTAGTGATGCAAATCTTATGGTTGGATGCCATGAATATGTCCTTTAACTTGTCTTTTTCTGATAAGTACATTTTTATACNATTTTTTATTTTTATTTTTATTTTATTTTATTTTAAATTAACTCTTTATCTTATTTCTTTATTTTATTTTATTATTTCCTTTACCATTTTAGGAATTACCCGTTAGTTTTTTTTTTGTGATAGGTTAGTTCCTAGTTTACATACGACTCGGCTTGAATCAAGCCCCCTCAAAATCTTACCCGTGTAGAACTTTTTTTTTACGTTGCCAAGGAGTATATAAGCCCGATACCCTCTGTGCTAAATACAGAAGAATACCTAAATCAAGAACCAAGATTGCGTAAGCCTTACCTCTGCCCAACCATCGCCGACCACCCTAGGACGTCGGAGCACCACCGACGGCACCAAAAATTGCCGGCCAACCTAGCCCCGTCGCACCTTTCCCCTCAGGTAAGCCACTGCCGACGCACTCACCTATCCTCTCTCTCGGTGATTTCGTTCCAAGCTCCTTCTCTCTAAACTCTCTCTTTTTCTCTCTCTCTCTCTCTCTCACTCTCTCTCGGCGTCGTACCACCATAGGAATCCTCCAGTTGCACCGCCGGTCACCTCCAGCCACCTTGAGCCGCCACGCATCCACCTCTCTCTCTCGGTGAGCCCCTGTTTCGCATGGCACTATCGCCACACACACACACACTTCTCACAGAAGGCTCTCGGCCTTGAGATTTGATGTAGGCTTGGGCCTGAGGCCCATTCAGCTTAGTAGTATTGTGCTAGGCCGAACCCTTGCCAGCACTTTAACGTAATAGGATCAATCCTATAGGTTCACAGATAACATGTAGGCACTGTTGAGGTCCATATTGTAATGAAATTCCAGATTTAATTTCATGTTCTTTTTATCGGCAGATCTTTATTAAGAATTGATTATACTGAGTTAGTTCTTCTAGATTATCATATATTTACAAGTCTTCGATTAAATTTGCTTGAAATCAAGATAATTAATATGTTAAATTACAATTTTATATTTAAACACATATTGAACCACGGAACGTTTATCTAGGAAATTAGTAACGTTCCGTACCTCGTATAGGTGACGCGCTACAAGTTGGAAATCCAGAAGCAGTGCTAAGAGGTAAAATAGTATGATTATATATATATAAATGCATGCATATTATGAATATTATTGTATGAAATTGTGAGGTGTTCATGATGTTTATTTACACTACGCGAAGAGACAAGTTAAGGTTAGGTTTATTCTCACGTTCTTCAATGAAATATGAGATTATGCTTGAATGAATAAATGTTACTAAGATCGCATGTAAGCCATGAGATATTTATGTAGAAATTTTAAGTTTAGCATGCCATGTATTAAAAAGGTTAGATTATGTATGCTATGCAATATTTGGATGATATATGCCATGAATACCGTGAAGTACATAGATCACACAAACTAAGGAAAGTTATAAAATCTTCAAATCATGCATGACACGTCAAGTATGCTATGCCATGTACACAAAGAAGGTCATGATAGCTATGTCATGAACAAGAGTATGCCATGTTAGACCAGTTTAGAAACATAATGAATTGCCATGCATTAAGAAAGACAAGGAGTTACAAGTTAAGTGAATCACGGACCCAAGCGTGATTCACTCCAGTTAAGTGAAACACGGACTCAAGCGTGTTTCACTCCATGTTATTCAGTTAAGTGAATCACGGACCCAAGCGTGATTCACTCTAGTTAAGTGAAACACGGACACAAGCGTGTTTCACTCCATGTCATTCAGTTAAGTGAATCACGGATCCAAGCGTGATTCACTCCAGTTAAGTGAAACACGAGCTCAAGCGTGTTTCACTCCATGTTATTCAGTTAAGTCAATCACGGACCCAAGCGTAATTCACTCCAGTTAAGTGAAACATGGGCTCAAGCATGTTTTACTCCATGTTATTCAGTTAAGTGAATCACGGACTCAAGCGTGATTCACTTCAGTTAAGTGAAACACGGACAGAAGCGTGTTTCACTCCATGTTATTCAGTTAAGTGAATCACGGACCCAAGCGTGATTCACTTCAGTTAAGTGAAACACGGACAGAAGCGTGTTTCACTCCATGTTATTCAGTTAAGTGAATCACGGACCCAAGCGTGATTCACTCCAGTTAAGTGAAACATGAACTCAAGCGTGTTTCACCCCACGTTAAGACAAGATAAACCAGTTTTATGCATTCATGTTACATGTGCCACTCATGTTATTCAGGAATAGATATGTTGTGTTAACCATGATGTTGTATGTATGTATTAAGAGTATTCAGAAATTGAGTTTATGTTAGGCTAAATTACTTTTACGATATGATGTGCTATTTTCTGAGTATTCAAACTCTTTTTTGTGTGTTTTTCCTGTTTTCTTCTATGTCAATTTTTCAGATGGTGATTTTGAGGACGCAAAGCTGGATGGCCAGGAGTAGACTTAGTATAAAGACCTAGAAATGAATAAGTGTCACTCACACGAGAACTAAAATTCTTTTGTGTCATTCATAGAGTCAATTCATGTTCTTTCTTTTTGTTCAGTCTCGAAACAAACTATGTTCATTTCAGCTTCTTTGAGATTTTTCAATAAATGAGGTATTTCAGACTCTAAATCTCTTTGCCGGGCATTATGTTACGAATGATGGTAACCTTCCTATCCTTTGGGAACGGGGTGTCACAGCCAACCTTATTTTCTACTCATTATACTTGGCAAGTCCAAAACTAGGATTGCTAGTTGTACCATCCACTCCATCCCTTCTAGGTCCGGTCGTTTTTTACTGGGGGTTATCCCTTCCAGTCCTAGTCTCAAGAAAGGCCTTACATGTGTCAATATGGTATCTCAAGGATGAAGTATCTTGTTTTTTAGAATGACATAATAAAGTCTTACCACGGTAATTGCATGCAGCTCTTTGGTCATTGGGATCCTCACTCTCAATCTTAGAAAAACGAAGCCATACATCCGATCTACCCCGAGATCTTTTTATATGAGGGCGAGCATGAGAATGAATACTTGTGGGGAGAGAGCTATCCAAATGAATTACATTAGGGATTGATTAAGACCCTGACGAAGGCACAGTAGTACTAGGCTCCATAACTACAATTTGAGATAAAGAAAGCATCATTAATATATATATCAATATATATCACATATATATATATATATGATCAGGTATCATGATTCCCAAGAAGCTAGACTTTACAATATAAAAAGATAATTAAGGTTTTGAAGTAAGCCTATTTTTAACAGCCAAGTTCTAAGCATCTCAAACAGAAAAATTACAATTACCATCAGTGCAGCACTGCTGTAACTAATGCCATAAAGTAAATGAGTGATATGTAGCAGCACACTTGAAAACTCAAATCCTGTAGTGGTAAACTTATTATCATTATTATCATTATTATTTTGTAGAGAAAAGAGAGAAGATAATACATCCAAGATATTTTTGGAAAACATCTGAAATGCCAGAGACCACTTTATCAGTTTTCTAGTTGGTTTTTCTCTTCAACCTTTTGTTAAACACGTTGTGAGCAACTCTCTTTATTCCTACAATATACCATAGTCATTGAATCTGCATCCTGAATACAACCAACCCAGAATATTGAGCATCCTAACATAATAATTTATTGGTATAGAGAAAAGTCAGCTAAAAAAATCTCCATACAAAAAGGAATTCAACTAAAGCAACCCACAACATAAAAACCACTTGGTCCTTAACCATCACCAAGAAAGACAGATGTTAAAATCGCACCGATTGCCCCCAGCTTTACAATACATTCCACCAAACACCCACCTGCAAGAATTTATCCAAGAAACCTTTTTGCCCCTCACCTTTATTTACATTTTACAAAACATAAAATTAATGCTCCTCTGCAGTAGGCATCTACCTCAATTGATGAACATTGCTTTGCATGCCACGATTATTAGCATTTTTCAATTCGGGAAAAGGACAAATCATTTCCACTTGACACTTACATTTAAGTTTCACAATATTTACATTTATTATTGTTCGTATTGATGTAAAATATGTGAGATAAATTCACAGAATCACAACCCCCCAAAAAATCTCAATATCTTGCAAAAACATTCAATAGAAAAGGCTAGAGAGCAGAGAATCACGAAGAAAACGGAAAACCCATAATACCCAAAAGTTCAACAACCAAGATCAACCCAAACTCAAAAACCCTAACGGTTAAAATCATCCATACCTTCTGTCCGAGAGAGAGATTGAGACACCGAGAGTGAGAGGGCAGAGTGCGAGAGGGCTTATTTCTGAGAGGAGACTGTCTGAGAGACTGAGAGTGAGAAAGAAATGCTGAAATGCCCGAGTGAATGTCCGAGAGAGAGATTGAGAGACCGAGAGTGAGACTGAGGGTAGAGTGAGAGAGGGCTTTTGCGGCTGAGTTCTGAACTTCTAAGAGGAGCGTCTGAGAGATTGAGTGAGAAAAAAAGCTGAAGTGCCCGAGTCTGGAAGAAATTCATCGAGAAAAGGAAGCAAAAACGGCGTCCTTTTTTTAATAAATACGGTTATCGGGTATTAACCGATTAGCCGACTGATTTCAAAAGCCAAACGGAAGTCTCCCGTTTCACACTCGTTTTGCTTTCGGGTCGGGTAATTCAGAATATTCGGGTCGGGTTGGTTAGACGGTTTAAATGTACACCCTTACTAGGGTAACCCTACCCCTTCCCCTACCCTTACTCTTGGCCCAACACCTACCCCTACGCCTACAAAAATTTGGCTTGCCCCCAAGCCCAGAAAGAAACATGCTTTCATAATTTAGTCTCATTTTATCAAACTAGAAGGTGGTGATCTCAATAACTCCTAAGCTAAGTGTAACTACTATGGTAAAATTTATGGATGCTACTATAGGAAACATGGTATCTCACAATTAAAGGTGCACTTAGAATAACAATACAAAAAAAGTCTAATATTAAGATCATTACAAAAGAAGAATCAATCTAGACTAGAGATTGGACTTAAAAAAAGGGCGTATGGGAGTAGTGGGGGTGCAACATTAAGAGGTATACTAAGTATGATCCCAATGAGTGTAGGAGACACCTAGCTTGTATAGTCATTATGGAAGAGCTACATTTTCAAGTTGTTCATGAGAAAGGGATCCGAGTGTGTTCTCACTATTTGAAACCAATGTTTAATCTTCCTTCTTGTCACGCGGTGGCAAAGGATATATAAAAACATTATTAGTCTAAAAAGAGAAGTTGAAAGGTCAATTGGCCGGTCAATTTGTTTACCTCACCACTGATACTAGAACATCAATTCAAAATTTTAATTATATATTTTTTACTGTACATTTTGTTGATTGTGATTGGACATTGCACAAGAAAATTATAAAATTTTATCAAATTACAGATCACAAGGGTGAGACGATTGGGGGGGGCCTTAGAGGCTGCAATAAAGGAGTGGAAGTTGACACAAATTGTTACAGTCACAGTTGATAATGTCTTATGTAGCAATGTCACATTGAGACATCTTAAGACCTATCTTAGAAAGACAAATAAGACAATCATGGGTGGTGAGTATCTGCATGTGAGATGTGCGGCACATCTTCTGAATCTTATTGTCACTAATGGTTTAAGGGATTTTCATGACTTGATTGCTCGGGTTAGGACTATTGTGAGATAGATGAGATCTTTTCCATCAAGATTGGAGAAATTTAAGGTTGCTGCGAGGTCTGCGGGCCTAACATCCCAGAAGGGCCTTTGTATAGACATGCCTACACGATGGAATTCAACATTTTTTATGTTGGAGGCGGCCCAAGAGCATAAGTTGGCACTTGCATTATTGGGTGATGAAGTCATCCAATATGTAAAATATTTTCTTGATCACGGGAGATTGGGGAAGTTTATGGATGATGATTGGGAAGTTGTATATATTTTTGTAGATTTTTTTAGGCTTTTTTACGAGGTCACCATGATGCTATCTAGAATTTTATACCTTACATCCCATCAATTTTATCAGCAAATATATAGAGTAAAAAAAAAATTAGATAACATGGTCATGAGTGATCACATTAGGTTGTGGGAGATGGCATTGATTATAAAGACGAAGTATGACAAGTATTGGGGAGATTTCACTAGAGCTAATATTTTGTTATATATAACTGTTGTTGTTGACCCTCGGTTTAAGGTGGATGGCATGATATTTGGATTGGGAATTGCGTACATGCAAGCATGGCAAAGCATATTGCAGCAAGGGTTAGGAAAATCTTTGGTAGATTATTTGATGAGTTTATCATCTTGCGGGGTGGTAATATTGCGGCACCTACACCTACGCCCCACCAATTTTAGAAGCCGAGGTTGAGAAAAGATGTAGATTGGACTGGGGTGAGAGGGTTAAGCAGACCACCTTCATCCGGAGTTCTACAGAGGCTCAGTCAGAGATAGACAGATACTTGGTAGCGGAACTTCAACCATTTTCATGAGAGTTTAATATATTAAGTTGGTGGAAGATGAATGACGTGAAGTATCCTATCCTTGGAGAGATATCTTGCAATATTTTAGCCATCCCTATTAGCACCGTAGCCTTAGAGTTGGCCTTTAGCATCGAAGGGCGCATATTTGATTCATTCTGAAGTTCATTAGCTCCTACCACTGTGGAAGCTTTGATTTGCACTCAGAATTGGATTACAAGGACTCCAATTCATGTTCCTGATGTTCTTGACTATAAGGAGGCCGACGTCAAGGATGAGGGTGGTGATCAGCCTGGTTCTGGTAATTGTGGGACTTGAGTTTTATTTTCTTATTTTAATTTATTTATTTTTATTTAATCAGTATTAATTTCAAATTTAATTATTATAGTGATACATGAGACGACGTTTATGGCTACCAGCAATGCAATATGACTTTATGTGTATTAGATCCACTGGTGGCCACCATTGCCATGGTTTGCACAATGTGCATGTATTTTAAATTTTTTATTTCATGTTTATAACTTTATAGTTCTATTTTTTATTTATTTCTAACTTATTGATATTGCAAGTTTTATGATCTCAACACAACTCAGTGAACTCACTACCACCCCAAATTAATCAAATTTGAGATGTTATGATTTTGTTAATTTACAATTAATTATAATGGTGTTACAACAGTTAGTAGTACAATTTGTAATATTTACTATTTTTGGATGAGTTTGTAATTTTGCAATAGTTTATTAGTTCTCTTTATTTGTATAATTGTTATAGCTTAGTGTCTTAGTGATAATTATTAATTAATACTTAATAGTATTAGTTGAAATTTAGTATATAGTTATTAGTCAATAGTTTCTATCTAATATCTATATAATTTATTTTTCGTTTTCAGTGTTGCAATATATTTATTTTTGTAGTTAAATATTGGGTCCAAAATGGCCCAAAAATAGGTCTGAATGTGTTTTTAAGTCATTTTGGGTCCATATAACCGAGCAAGGCCAAAGGCCCAGGGGGCAGGGGCGAACGTATGGAGGTCTACCTCCACACCCCATGCAGTGGATGGGGTACCCCGCCCCCATATGTGAAACGGCCCATTCTGGATTTCCTCCATCCCCCACAATTTCCACCTCCTTGCTTCCTCGCTTCCTTCATTCCTTCTCTTCATTTTTTTTTTATGTGTGCAGTATTTTCTATTTCAATATAATTTGAAGATTCTAGAGCCAAAGATACTTTCATTATTGTCTTTTTTTTCTTTTTAAGAAAAGGAGGGCGGCACCTCCGTTTATTCATAAATATCCTTACTAAGGCAGATGAATAACCTTGATTACGTCTTTACCCCCAATAAAACAATACTCTCCTAGAAAACAGAGACTACTGTCGAATGTAAAGGATACCCCATCTATCCGTGCAGGCAAGACCATGAAATCTTCTCGAATCAAAACCACTTCTTAAAAACTCCACGACCTGACCATGAATCCCCTATTTTGCTAGAAAATAAGTAATCATATTAGTCTCTCTAAAAATATGACAAACCCGAATATTAAGAGAACTATTAAGACACCTCACTTCTTCCTAAAAATTCCACAAATACCAATACTTACAAGAACCCGAAGTAAACCATCTTACAACTACACTGGAATTAGATTCAACAAAAATGTTCTTTAGGCCTAATTGTTTACATAGTCTCAAACCTTCTACGGACACACGACATTCAGCCACTGTGTTGGTAGAATGGCCATAAGAGTGAGCAAATCCAACCACCACATTGCCACGATCATCTCGGATAATAGCTCCTCCGCCCGAATCTCCTAGATTTCGGCTAGACCCACCATCAAAATTTAATTTGTAACAACCCACAGTAGGCCGAGACCAAGCCACCAAAATTGGCAACTTCCGCACCACCGCAACTAATGGACAATTTAAAGTCCTCAAAATCTCTCCATCATTTGGTCCCAGCTTTGTAAATGTCTTCATAGAGCTAGCCGTTTTCACCACAAAATTCTTTACCACATGCAAAATACCCCTCCGATCAAAAGGCATATCTTCCATCCGGGAACCACAACGACCTATCCAAAATGTCCAAGAAATAAAAATTTGAATAATACCTCGGATCCATCTCACTCGAGAAGAGGAAGATGTAAGAATCCACCAACAGTACATCACCTTTTTCCAATTTCGATTATAAGGTAAAGTAACCCCCATCAGATCAACAAAATAATCCCACACAAGTTTGGGCCCAACTCCATCACACAAGACATGATCCAAAGTCTCAACACAAGGTACCTCACAACAGTTACATTTAGAAGCCATTTGAACCCCAAAGCGCCAGACCACATCATCCACAGGAATAGCCACACGCTGAGCATGCCAACAAAGGAAGGGCATTTTCTTTGGGACCACTTTTTGCCATAGCCATTTCTTCCATAAACACACACTCCCACGCCCTCGAATTAAATTCAAAGCTGATTTAGTGCTAAACAAACCATCAATCGAGCCCTTCTAGATTAATTTATCTCGCCCCTCAAATTTTTCTCCCCCCTCACACAGTCGAATAGAAGAATTTGCAATCTGTTTAACTTGATCCAGTGTTACCACAATTTGCAACTTAGTCATATCCCACCCTGAGGAATTCCACAAATCACAAACTAGAAGCCCAGGTTCCAATATATGATCCTGTTTATCCGCCAAAATACCATTTCCCAACCAATTATCAAACTAGAAACTAACCCTTCCTTCACGAATCAGCCACCCAGAATTCTACAAAACAATTGGCAAAACACGCATTATACTTTTCCAAAACCGTGAGCCTTTATCAGCCCCCATAACCACCACCAAATGTGAAGATCTCACATATTTTTGTTTAAACAAATTCAACCATAGCGAATCACCAGAAATCAATTTCCAAGCAAATTCCATCAATAAAGACTTTTGGACCTCCGAAAGATCTCGAATACCCAGCCCACCCTCCTCCACTGGTAAACAAATATTTCTCCACAAAACTCATTTAGCTCATCACTAGATCCCTAGAGGAAACTAGAAAAATTGATTGAATGCCCTTAAGCACCACTTTCGACAAATACATAACTGACATAAAGTGAATCAGCATACTATTTAAGACATGCATTATCAATACTATTTTCCCACCAAAAGACAATAACCTACTCTTCCATCCCACTAGCTTTTTTTGAATGTTGGCCAGCAAAAAATCAAACATGTGAATTTTAGCTCTACCCACATGTAAAGGTACCCCCAAGTAAGAGCATGACCACTCACCCTCCGCAAATCCCGTTAGCCTCTTTACCACCAACTTCCTAGCATAAGAGAAATTAGAGAAGAAAGAAATGAAGGATTAGTAAGGACTCACAAGCTATCCCGACATCACTTCATATGATCGAACCATGCTCATAAGATTTCTAATAGAAACCTTTCTGCCATTAGCATAGATAAGAAAATCATCCGCATATAAAAGATAAGTAATTAAAGAACCCCCTCCCGAGTGAAAGGGCTTAATACTTCCTACCAGAAATTTTTTGTTGAGCATACGAGATAAAAATTCTTCCATAAGAATGAAAAGATATGGCGACAATGGATCACCCTACTGAAGACCGTGAGAAGGCTTAAAGAAATCTTTAGAACTTTCATTCAACATCACCGTATATATAGCAGAAGATATTCAATTAAAAATGATATTTCGCCAATCATTTGAAAAACCCAACCTCCTTAAAACTTCCATAAAAAAAATGCCAATTAACCTGATCATATGTTTTTTCCATATTAATTTTGAACATGAAATTTCTCCCCCTCGACTTACGGTTTAAACCATGTACCAACTCTTGCACCACAACAATGTTGTCAAAACGCTACGGCCATAGATAAAAGCTGTTTGTTCTTGGGAAATAATCTTTTCCAAAATCGGTGCCAACTGGAATACCATAATCTTTACTATAATTTTATAAACCATCAATCATAAGCTAATAGGACGAAATTGAGCCAAACTATCCAGAACATCGACCCTAGGGATCATCACAATATGCGTCGCACCAAAAAAAGTGGAAAGAGGCTTTCCTTCAAAAAATTATCTCGCCATGTCCAATAAATCCTGCTTCACAATATCATAGGCAAGAATGAAAAAACTTGCCGAATACCCATCTGGCTTCAGACTACTATCTCGAGGAATAGACCATAAAGTTGCCCTTACCTCCTCCATCGACGGTGGACCACAAAGCTGCAAATTATCTTGCGCTGAAACACATAGACTGAGCAAGTCCAGAGATTCTTCGTCCAAAACAACACTAGTTGTCGCCAATAAATCCTTGTAAAAATTCACTGCCCCCACATGCACCTCATCCGCTGTTTCTAAAACTTCACCATTGGACAGCTGAATACGATCAACAAGTTTTTTTTTTTTTTTTTTTTAACTCACAATCTAGCATGAAAAAGGCCGAGTTAGAGTCTCCTTTCGATAACCACTTAATCCGTGATTTTTGACAAACCATCACTTCTTCTCTTATGAAGCCACTGTAAATGATCTTGCTTACACCTCAAGAGCTCTCTGCTTTTTTTTCCTCAGAGTAATCAGCACTCACCACCTGTTCAAGCTCCAATAAGCGTTTCTCAATATCCTTAATCCTCACTTCCACCCGCCCAAAAACCTCCACATTCCATTTTTGTAAAACTTTTTGCAAGGATTTTAATTTTTGACTGATTTGCACCATAGGACAGCCCTCAACCGATTGACTCCACTAATCCTTTACTACCTGTAAAAAAGAATCATGAGAGCCCCACATCCGTTGAAAACGGAAAGGCTTAATACCACTTATTTTCTCCCGTAACAATGAAACCAACATCGGACAATGATCCGAGGTTGTTCTCTGTAAATAATCAATACCACTTCTTTTCGTCTTCTTGTTTTGAAATTTCAATCGGAAGAGAGAGAGAGAGAGAGAGAGAGAGTGGCAGAGCAAGGAATAATAAGAATCAAATTTGGCATCGATATCATTATCGTATCCTCCTGTCATAATAATCAATCATCTTCTTCTTCCTCACTCAATTTTGGTGGCCTGTCTTTGATCTGCTTTTTTTATATTTTATTCAACGGATCTTCATTTGCTTCCTTCTCTCCCCGTACGTACAACCTTTTGTGATTAATTTGGGAAAAGGAAAGAAAAGGACATAGGCTATATCGCAAGCCTTAAAGCATGGCCAATTAATACGGGTGGAAACAACTTGCATTTACATCAGGAAAAACTGCTACTGCTGGTTTCATTATATCTGAATTTTGTTGACATTACAGTGTGAAAGGTTCAAACATTGCACTTTTTCGACTATCTTGAATATCCACCGCCAATCTTTTTTCTTGTTATTTGTTTGGTGCTTCATGCCGTTTGATAAATCAGAAATGCTTTAATAAAAAAAGACAACTTATTACCAAGAGTTAGAGAGATAAAATGAGAAAAAATAAATGTGATTTGTATTTTATAGCAAAGAAATATGTGATAAATTCAGTATGTACAAAAATTAACTTATATTTAGGTGATGTTATTTACCAAGTTCATATTTCGGATTTTTTTTTTTCCCTAAAAGATGTCTTATACAAATTTATTTGCTTTTTCGGACAAGAGAATTGTACAATCTCTCCTCTTAATTGTTGCTTTTCATATCCTTTTTAATTTTTGCTTGCACGATTCCTATCAAATTTGCATTAACTATCGTCTAAAGATTTTCAGAATCTAGCTTTTTGTTGCTCGTTATATAATGTTGGCAATGTGAATAGCGCATCTAAGCGCCACTTGATGAAACTAGCCATTAACGTTGGAATATTTCTTTCTATTTAGGTGTGACATGGATTGGAAAATTATGTGTCGTAAGATAGTACGACATCGAGAGTTTGGTTTATAATACTAGGCCTGTGCAAGAAGCCCAATGGGCCGATCAACCCGCATGACCCGATTGGATTCACCTGACAATAGTCGGATTCATCGGGTCCAGATCATCTAACGGGTTCGATAACTCTCATGTTGGTTGAAACCGATCACCGACTATATCATTTTAAGGTCCAAGTTGTTCTCCTCAAAACCCTAGCCACCTCGCCGTTCCACCTCGCCATTCCACCTCATCGTTCATCGTCGCCGGCCAAGGATCGAGCAGCCCCACAAGCCAAACATCCCTTAGTCACCCATGATTAAGCGACTCAAGTCTGTCTGGGTATTAACAGATCTGCCTCTTCCTGTTTCTAGATGAAACTTTCTCCTACCATCCTTTCCATCTTACCCAACACAAATACAAGTGGAGGCATAAAAAGCAAACATTCTACACAGAGTGGAAGAAACAAATCCTTCTGGAAGAACGAGTAGTTCCTAGCTAGCGTCTTTGTGTGGCGGCTTCATGACCCATAAGAACGAGACCCCAGAGTTCAAGATCCCGTGAGGCTCAATCACAATCGCTTCCACAAACCGATCTCCCGGCATGTTTGAAGGCGAACGCGAGCATCTCATTGTAGTGCTGGAACCCGTTGGCACAGTGAGAAGATCAGCCTTTCTTATTGGCAGGTAACATGTTAGAAGCAATAACCAAAATTGACTCTATTTGCTTCTCGAGAAAACGTAGCGCTAGAAAAACAAACCGATTCTCGAATGAATTCTCTCAAGCATTTCGAATGAATTCTCTAGAGTAGAGCTTGGCACTGCAAAAGGTTGGCCATGAGCAGATTCTGATTGGTTGAGAGGGTCTGGTTTTGGACGGGGATTCGAAGCTGGGATTGGATTAGGGTTTTGAGTTGGGGCCTTAGATCTACACACTCTCATCTCTCACGCACTTTCGTCGTTTGTGGTTCCAGCCTTATCGCCTTCGCCCTCAAGCAAGCCATCAAAATTCGTGGCTTTCAAAATGGGTAAAGGTCCCTCTGCTGATGAAGACGGATCATACGGGTTCGACCCGCTTTTGTTTTGAAGAGCCAGTTCGGGTCGGGTTGGCGCCATATATAAAGGCGGACGGGTCGGGTCGAGCACGAACCCGCTATTTTGGGATCGAGTTGCAGCCCTATATAATACATAGTCTGAGGTTGAATTGTAAAATTGTGAAATTAGAGTGGGTACAACAGCCGTTGGGTGCTGTTGCATTTCTCTGCTGCTTTTTGTTCTCTGTTATACTGCTATTGTTGTGTTCTTTTTTGTGCTACCATTTCTTATTCTCATTTGATTCTGCTGCTGCTCTTTGATGCATTGTGTTCGATCTCTGTTGTTGCCCTGCTACCGCACTTAATATTTCTGATGCTCTTGATGCATTCTTATTCTGCTGCTTTAATATTTCATTCCTTCTGTTGATAGAACACAAAAGTTTAGAGCGCAAAAGTTTAGAACACAAAAGTGGGTGGTGGTTCCAACAGTAGTTTGTAGCCGAAAACAAAGGCTAAAATAGTCTCAAATCTACTCCAAAAACAATTGAAAACACCATGAGAGGCTTACATTGGTTGGTGCAAGTTTGCACCTACTTGGGACCAAATACAGTGAGAAGAAAAAATTATTTCATGTTATTGTCCAAACTTAATGATTGTAAATAGGAGAGATAGACACGTAAAGTAAGCTGTATAACATTTATTATTGTCGGTGTAGATTTGTAAGCCAAAAATAATCAATAAATATTATAATCTCCACTTTATACCTCCATCTTTTATACATTGAAGCTGGAAATCTTGATCCATTCAGATGCCTTTCTGGAGGGCTACAGCCTTGGGCTTTCATTTCTAATCAAACAGTGCCTGCAGAGTGTGCATATTTTGAGTGCAAGAGACAGAGAGTTGTTTTTTATAGCGATAGGATAGCTTAATGATCCGGATTATGACTAGAAAAATATAAAAAAGAAATAAAGCTGGCACATGTGGACGATCCCTTGTGCTTGTGCACACAAGAAACTGTAGCTGAATGGTGTCTAGATTCTGATGGCAAATGCTGGCCATTAAATAATTCCTGTTCAAACACTTTCTACCTAACATTTGGCTACCACTAAGCAAGAGACTGTTTCCATTTTTGTTTGACATATAGAGTTGTCAATGACAAATCAAATGCTTATCCATAAGTGTCAATAATTGTAATTGTAAGTATTCTAAAACGTTATTTATAGCAGAATGAACACCTAATCAATGACACTCTTCCGTCCCACATAGACTGATTCTGAAATTAAATATTCTTAGCTTAAATCCTATGGTAACACATATAAAAGTTTGCACCAACATTTGCTTTTAATAATCAAATTCATTTTTGTTGGGACTTGCAAAAATAATATAAATATAAGATGCAGCACATATAGATGCAGTACATATACATATGAATAATACTACTATGCCGCCTCATTTGACCGCTCATATATTTATTTATTTATTTTAATTTTTTTTCTTTTACTTACTAATTAAGGAAGTGATTATTAATGTATTGGTATATTTTTTTTATTTTTTAAAATATTTAAATATGTTAAAAAATGTAAAGAAAAAAATAAAAAGTGAAGTTTATACTAATGGGCATGCCCAGCGGTCAAAGCTGGGCGGCACACTAGCACTACCATATACATATACATAACATGTTGTATCTATATATATATATANTGTAGATTTGTAAGCCAAAAATAATCAATAAATATTATAATCTCCACTTTATACCTCCATCTTTTATACATTGAAGCTGGAAATCTTGATCCATTCAGATGCCTTTCTGGAGGGCTACAGCCTTGGGCTTTCATTTCTAATCAAACAGTGCCTGCAGAGTGTGCATATTTTGAGTGCAAGAGACAGAGAGTTGTTTTTTATAGCGATAGGATAGCTTAATGATCCGGATTATGACTAGAAAAATATAAAAAAGAAATAAAGCTGGCACATGTGGACGATCCCTTGTGCTTGTGCACACAAGAAACTGTAGCTGAATGGTGTCTAGATTCTGATGGCAAATGCTGGCCATTAAATAATTCCTGTTCAAACACTTTCTACCTAACATTTGGCTACCACTAAGCAAGAGACTGTTTCCATTTTTGTTTGACATATAGAGTTGTCAATGACAAATCAAATGCTTATCCATAAGTGTCAATAATTGTAATTGTAAGTATTCTAAAACGTTATTTATAGCAGAATGAACACCTAATCAAAGACACTCTTCCGTCCCACATAGACTGATTCTGAAATTAAATATTCTTAGCTTAAATCCTATGGTATCACATATAAAAGTTTGCACCAACATTTGCTTTTAATAATCAAATTCATTTTTGTTGGGACTTGCAAAAATAATATAAATATAAGATGCAGTACATATAGATGCAGTACATATACATATGAATAATACTACTATGCCGCCTCATTTGACCGCTCATATATTTATTTATTTATTTTAATTTTTTTTCTTTTACTTACTAATTAAGGAAGTGATTATTAATGTATTGGTATATTTTTTTTATTTTTTAAAATATTTAAATATGTTAAAAAATGTAAAGAAAAAAAGAAGAAAAAAATAAAAAGTGAAGTTTATACTAATGGGCATGCCCAGCGGTCAAAGCTGGGCGGCACACTAGCACTACCATATACATATACATAACATGTTGTATCTATATATATATATATACGCTTTTAATAATTTGTTTGCTTCTAATTTATTTTTTCTGCACAATTTATCTAGATATGGATGCTACACCTAGTGGAGACGATCGTTCACAAGGGGATGTCACAGTTCCTACATCGACAGGTACTTCAACCCTTAGACCCACATATAGAGCAGCTACTTCTTGTGCAAGTAATCGAGTCCCAATAGATGTATAAGATGCGCATATGTTTAATGATAAGGAGAAGCATATTGAGCACGGTCGACCACCACGACCTACTTCAAAAAGTCGTAGACATGGGAATATTTCACCAAAATTCCTGGTGATCATGCGAACCCGCAAGCAAGATGCCACCATTGTGGGCAACTTTGTAGTTGTCATTTGAAGAAGCAAAGCACCTCTATAATAATAGCACATTTTAATAGTTGCCAGTGATATAAGATACATAAGAGATTGGTGGCCACTGATAAGACATACGAAACTTCTACGGCCATTGATGGTACGCAGATTAAGAAACTGTCAATCCCTCAACACAATAAGAAGATGTTGAGAGAATTGCTTGCAAAGATGATCTTCAGTGATGAGATGTCTTTTACCACAGTTGACAAAAAAGGCTTCCGTAAATTTGTGCACACTCTTGAGCCTTGATTTCTCATGCCTTCATGATATACATTGATGTGAGATTATTTGGAGAGGCATGCAAAGGAAAAGGCGGAGATGAAGGAAATGTTTATTACCACTAGCCAGAAAGTGTCATTTAAGACTGATACATGGACGTCCATACTGAATGTCAACTACATGTTATCACAGCATACTTTATTGACAGTGAGTGGACATTGTAGAAGCGGATTATTGGCTTCAAAGCAATTGTTGATCACAATGGTTCATCCATTGGGGCGGAGATGGACGATTGTATAGAGGATTGAGGAATTAGAAAAGTGTTTTGTATCACAGTTGGCAATGTCAATGCCAATGATACTGTAATTGATTGGCTCAGGCGGAATACGAAGGTAAAAGAGGATATCATTCATGAGCACGAGTTTATCCATATTCGATGTTATGCTCATATCATCAACCTCATAGTTACTGAAGAGTTGAAGGAGGTTGATGATTTCATTACAAAGTCTGCATCCTTGTGAGATATGTGAGGGGTTCCCCACAAAGGCTTGGCAAGTTTAAAGCAATAGCCGAACAGTTTGAGATCTCATGTTCTAATATGTTTGCATGAACGTTCTGACTTGATTGAACTTTACATACATGATGTTGGATGTGACGTAGAAGTACTAAAGAGCGTTCGAACGGGTGGAGGTCAATGATGGAGGCTTGAGATATACTTTGCTGGAGTCAGTAGGGGGAGAAGGGGGCTCGGTGTGCCGGATATAGTTGATTAGGCTAATGTCAGGTATTTTGTTCAATTTTTTAAATTGTTTTATGACATAACTCTGCAAATATTTGGATCCAAATATACGACTACGAACTTGTACTTCGATGAGCTTTCGAGGCTTCATGACTACTTGCAACAAAGTTATGCTAATACTGTGGGATTGTTATTTGCTATAGCTAAGAGAATGAAATCCAGATATGATAAATTTTAGGGGAATGTTAAGAAAATAAATAGATTATTATTTGTGGCTGCGATCCTTGACCCCCAATATAAGTTGGTTATTATAGAATTTTGGATTAGGGACTCCCTCGAGGAAGAGAAGGCTGACGAATTTATTATAGAGCTGAAAAGTGATATTGATGACTTATATAGCCACAACAACAACGGTGATCAATCTTCAACCACAGGTGGTAGCTCCTTACATCTGACTAGCTCGACATCTTCCTTAGATGAGACACATGCACAGAGTTCATCTATTTTGGTGCAGTGGTATCATCAAAACCGTGCATCGAGAAATATTATGCAGTATAAGTCTGAGGTTGAGCATTATTTTATAAAAGATGTCGAGGCACCTAGTAATGCATTTCATTTATTAACTTGGTGGAAAGGTTAATTCCACCAAGTTAATAAAAAATAAAAAAAATTTCACCAAGTTTCCGTTTCTTTTCCGAATAGCTTGAGATGTGTTAGCAATTCATGTCACTACAGTTGCCTCTAAGTTGGTGTTTAGCACCAGAGGTCGCATGTTGGATGCTTATTAGAGTTCATTGGCACCGACAATTGCGGAGGCCCTCGTTTGCATACATAACTGGCTAAGTGAAACGCCCATTGGACTAGATACCATTGATGCCGAGAGCTATAGGCTTAAATCGGTTAACTTTATATGCTTTTAAATGATTATTTAAATATTTTTAATGTTTTAATTATTTAATTTCTAATTTTTATGATTTTATAAATCTAATTGTGAACCTTAACATAATTGCGGATGACTGAGACATGCGTACCATGGGATGGAGAACCTCTTTTATTGGTGAGAAATGAAATACAATTAGCTAAAAAAGCTTTGTTTGTTTTTCTTAGTTCAAAATAATGCTTTAGTTCTTTCTTTTTTTTTTTTTTTAATTTCCAAAACAACAATGCAGGACGCTTTGGATTGGAGGCTGAATGGTTGATCGTGATGAAAAATTTAAAATTATTGACAATTTATAATTACTAATTTGTAGTTTTTTGTTTTATTCTGATATATTATTACATTATACAATGTAAATTGGTTGACTTTGGGTGTTTAATTAATGTTCAATTGTGACTATGCTGGTTGATTAGGGGATCCTTTGCATTTTTTATTGATATTGTGTTTTTCATTGTGCATTTACTTCTCTTTAATTTTGTAATGTATGTAATTTAATCATTGTATTAAGTTTTTTAAATGTTTTTTACAACATTTTTTGGAAATTGGAAGCCCACTAGGCTATTGGTATTTTTTTACAGTATTTCATAAGCCCAAATATCATAATGGGCGTTGGGCCTTCGGAAGTGGGCCAAGGGATTTAGAATTGGGCCTTGGCCCAATCACACTCCGATTAGAGCTCCGAACTCTGATTGGAGTCAAATTTGGACTCCAATCGGAATCGGAGGCGGAATACACGATGACCTCCAAGTTCAATTGGAGTCGGAGGTCAGAGGTGGCCACTTCGACTCCATCAAAGTCAGAGCCCACCCTTAATTGTGCATTGTCATGACTTGGTAGAATGAGCTAACTAAGAACTTCCCTATCTTAGAAGGGCATCAAAAGATCTTGCCTTGGACTCCCTCCAACAAACAAGTGGAGTTCACTAGGTCATAGAACTCTGAAAAAGTGACACTTTCCCAATCTTGTGCATGTTTAAAGAATGTAACATTCCATTGGAGAGTGCTGTTAGAGAGTATGAAGAGGTCCGCAATCAAAGCTTCTTTCATGCTTGTTACACCATAAACTTGTTAATAAGCTTCCTTGAGTGCCCTATTCGCACACCATACATTGTGCCAAAATTTAATTTTGATCCATCACGCACCATAAAACGGATATATCTTGAATATGTGTCCCAACCTCTTCTTATATGCTTCCATAGGCCCACACCATGAGGTCCAATCACCTTATTTCCCCATGGTTCACAATGCTTCAATTTGATGATGATTATCCACAAGGCCCCCTCTCATTTTGGTATCTCTATAGCCACTTGTCAAGCAAAGCTTTAATTGCAAGTTCCAAATGCCCAAAGCTCCTTGAATAGGAGGGCATATTGTGGCCCATTCACCAAGTGAAATTTCAACTCGTCGTTTATCCTTCCCCCCCCCCCCCTCTTCTCTCTCCCATAAAAAGTCACGTTTGAGTTTCTCCATGCAATGAGCCATCTTGTTGGGGAGGCGAAATAATGATAAGAAGTACGTCGGCAAGTTGGAAAGAGTGCTTTTGATTAGGGTGACCCTACCACCTTTGGGTAAATACATCATTTTCCTACCAGCCAATTTCCTCTCCATTTTTTCTAGAACATTATCCCAAATAGATATTGATTTGAATAGAGCACCCAACGGCAGGCCAAGGTATTTCATAGGCAATTGAGATATCTTGCATCCCAAAATGGAAGTCATACTCTTCACATTAGGAACATCCCCCACCGACACTATATGTTGTTCAAAAATGAAGTTAGAGAAGTCTACCATTGGTGGGCTAAAGCTAGAACCACCCGATCTTTCACTCGGAAATCGAGTGTTGTTGAAGTCACCACCAATACACCATGATAGGTCCTATATGTTTCTTAGTCCAGCCAGCTCATCCCATAATAAGCTTCTTGTGCGATCTAGATTAGGTTTATAAACTCCAGTGAAAGCCCATTGGTATCCATCCATGACATTCTTAAACGAACAAGCTACCATAAATTCCACCAAGCTATCCTCTATCTTTTCGATCACTCTTTTATCCCACATTACTAAGATGCCTCCTAACACTCCATTGGATGGTAAGTAATGCCACCCCACTTGATTACAACCCCACAATGAGGCGTTTTTCCTTCTCGTTCCGCCCCCTTACGTTCCAAGAAACAATTTATGTTTCATAAAACCACCTTCATTGACCTTCCCTTCGATCTTCCACAGTTGGAGCTTTTTTCTCTAGCTCCATCATTTATTGTCCAGTCACCTTTTTAACTCTCTTGCTCTTTTCTTTGCTGGTGTGAGCTCCCCCGGTGATGCAAAATGAGTCTTTCCAGCCTCTATAGTTGCAAGCAAGGAGAGCTACGAACTAGTCCTCAAAACCATCACACAAAATCCCACATGGTGTTGAATCCTATGCCTTGTGTAGAACCCAATATGAAGCCTGGATGCTGTTGTTTTTGCTTGGATGTAGAGAAGACAAAGGAGTTAGTTCTTCCCAGAAAGCATCTTCGCATCTGGATGGGCTTCTTGTTACCATGCCCACACCGTCTGAGGCCAGACCTAGCCTATGCCAATACTATCCCTCAGTCACCTCCGATTCAAACACAACCAGAGCAGTGTTTGAGGTTCTCGTTACCTCTGTAACCTTTTCACAATCCCACACCTTTGTTGGACAATTTCCTAGGCTCAAAAGCTCACCCATTTCCATCGTCGGCACTCTTTTTTTTTTGGGCAATCAGGCCGACGTTTTCTGTCACAGAAAACAGCCCTTGATATACAAATGTAGCGAAGGGGTTACCACCAGACCCTTTTCAGTCCACTTTCATTGTGCTCAAAGCATGGTCAGCAATTACTTGTTGAAATTATGTTGTGTTTAACATCGTCGCCACCAGCACCCCCCCCCCCCGGCGACCAGGATACCGGCCACAAGCTCGCCTTCCTCCATTGGTCGGTTTTGTGGTATCCCCATTCGGTGATTGACAACCACCATTGGCTGTTGCGCAGCTCCTAAAACAATCTCCATTACCCTTCCCTTCGGTATTCTACCTTGAAAAGATGTTTCGAAACTTCTTGTGGGGAGGTATTGGGGAGGAAGCCAAGTTTCATTTGATTAGTTGGGAAAGATTTGTACTCCATTGTTGTGTGGAGAGTTGGGGGCTCTGAAGTTGGGGACCTTTGCGCAAAGCCCTTTTTGGGAAGTGGTTATGGAGGTATCATCCAGTGTTTTGTTTTTTGTTCAGTTATATCCAGAATTTTTCATGCGAGAACAGTAACCGGCATGGATACATGGGATATTTTGTTCCGGGGAGAATTCTGGCCTGTTTCAATGCATTCTGGTCGAAATCCAGTATTCCAGCCGAAAAGGGTTGGTCCAAAATTGTTGTTGGTTAGTTCCTAATCTTCTTCCATGACTTGCTAAGGCTTTTTCGCTTTCATTTTCTTTTGCCACTCTCTCAAGAGAAGGTAGAGACGATCAAGACAGACAGTGAGTGAAAGAGAGAAAAAACAAAAATATAAAGTTTAAAAACTATAAGATCTCACCAACCATTATTCTTGGGGAATGGTAAAGAAGTCTGTAGCAAATTGTGAAAAAGCAAAAAAGAAAGGGGGGTCCAAACTGATTTCGATTCTCTAGCTCTTTGGGAAATGCCTCCATGCACGACCATGACCCAACCCAATATACCTAACCTATACATGCCTTCCACTTTTTCATTTTACAATAAACAATTCAAGCTACTTACAGTTCTTAATGATTACTAATAGCTTTGCCGGTATCAAGAGAGAATTTTCTTCGAACCGGAAGAAAACTTTTGGAGGAAGCAAGCCCTAGCTCATGTGCCTCATTCTCACAGGGGTTACTAATTGGGGCTGGTGTAGAAGAATGGAGCTTGTCGGAACTATGAGAAATACAATCCCCAAGATTATTACAAGATTGCTAACACGAAACTTCTAGAGCACTATTTTATCAATGTATTATCAATGTATTTATATATATATCTCTTCCAGTTATTTTAGAATATAATATTTCTATATATATAATTGCTTATATATATAATTTATTTATTTATGTAATGACTATCCCGAAACGTACCGGTACCGAAATATTTCATTCTAGTAATTCAACCGGAACAGTCACTGTAAAGGAATTCAAAACTTGGTATCATCAGGAAAGTGAGTCCTTGTGGAGGGCTGTGATTGATTCCAAACATGGGAGTGCTTGGGGGGTTGGTGCTCTAATGAGGTTAAAGGTACACATGGTGTGGGGGTGTGGAAAATATTAGGAGTGGTTGGGATGATTATACCAAACATAATAATTTTGTTGTTGTGATGGTTCCAAGATTAGCTTTTGGCATGATCCTTGGTGTGGTGGTAGGGCCCTAAGTATGGTTTCTCTAAGTATTTTTAGCATCTCAAAATCAGGATGTTTTAGTGGCTGATGTTTCAGTTCGTTCCATGTAAAAGATGCTATCTAGTCCGAATGTGATACACTCTTTTCCTTGGAAGTGTATTTGGAAGAGTAAGGCGCCTTCAAAGGTCGCGTTCTTTGGCCGGACAGCTTCTCTAAGAAAAGTTCTGGCTTTGGATAATCTCAAGAAGCGTGAATTAATTGTTATAACTTATGGATTGGTATTGCATGTGTAAAAAATGTAGAGAATCGGTGCGTCATTTGTTACTTCATTGTGAGGTGGCAAGGGAGTTATGGTATGAGGTGTTTAATAGTATTGGAGTGGCGTGGGTGATGCCTAGGAGGGTGGTGGATTTATTTGCTTGTTGGAGAGGTCTAAGTGGTAACTCTCAAATTGCTATTGTTTGGAATATGATCCCTTTATGTCTTGCNAGAAATGAACCAGAGGCCTTGGAGCAAAGCCCCTCATTGGTCGGGAATAGAATAAGGGGAGATAGTGATTAGGTCTAGGGGAATTGATGTTGTGAGCTTAAGTATGGATATGTAAGTGAATATATATTTCATGGCAAACTCAACAAAGAAGAAAAAAACTGAGAATGACAACGATAAATATTGAAATAAGAAGGTGGAGAAATGAAAGTGATAACTTACAAAGGCCCGATTCTGGAACAGAAGAGGTTGAGAGATGATAATGATAAATAAGATAAGAGACACCAAAATACGTGAGTTTCTTAGATTGTCCCAACTAGACTTGTATAACCTTCGCTTCTTGAGAAGTTGGAACAGTGCAAGATGAAGCTGCTACTCAGTCCTCTTGTTCATTGGAGACCAAGACTGCAAAAATGCAAGAGTGAGACACATAGAGTGAATCTTGTTTTGTTGTTGATTTTTATACCGGAAATTATACACCAACAACATTTTTACAACTATTTTACAATCAATCAATACAAGCATGCTACTTCATTGAAAATGAAATTCAATTTACAAAACTACCCTCCATTTATATAGAGTTGTAAAATAGTTGTAAGTTGATCATTTCCTTTTCATTTTATTTGCCAACTTTATTCTATTACTTTTTAAGATTAAATATTTTTTTTTTTTTGATAAGTAATTTTTAAGATTAAATATTAAATAGTCTTGTAATTTATTGGTTAACTTGTAATTCGACCGATATGTCCTTTCTTTGTAGTAACAAAGGGGAGGGTGAGATTGTGGATTCTAACACCTGCAGATATGAAATCTCTTTAAAAGTGGAAGAAGTTATGGAAATAATCATGGAGAGCAATGAAATTGTAACTGCAGTTTGGCAAATTAAAAAGAAAAAGTCTTGTAATTTAACTTTTGAAGAGATAAGTCTTAGATTTTAATTTTTAATCTTTATATTCTGTATGTTTCAACTTTGATCAAATCAATATTCCACCGTCCATTAGATTGTCACATCAATAATAATTATTGAATGCCATGTCATTTAAATTAGTTCATCTATTCTTTCGAAATAAAAAATTAGAAAACCAAAAGGAGAGAAAGATTGGGCTACATGAGTGTAACAACCTAGGTCACACTTAGGGTGTTGACACCTGGGTTGGCACCCAAACGCAGCTTGGGTTGTCCTAGGCACTGCATCGATCGATTCTTTAGGCTCTTTTTTGTATTTGAATGATTTTTTAAACTTTTAATGTTTTAATGACACTCGACACTCATTCATTTCTGTTGGTGTGGTATTTTAACAGATTAACAACAATGTCCTGACAAAATGACTAATTTAATCAAAGTTGAAAGCACAGTGGATTAAACTATCCAAAAACTACAAGAACTATTTTAATATTGAACCCTAATCTTTAACTTCAACACACACACACCTTCAACTGGAAGTATATAATATACAATACGAAGAAAGAAATATATATATAAATCTGTGAAAGAAAAGATATAAATATACACATTATGGGTATATATTGGAAACTCTGCAAAATAAAACAAAGAAATAGAGTCCTGGCCAAATTTTTGACATCCATTTTGGGGGCCCTTCCTGTTTAGGTACTGGAAAGAATTATTCCAATACCAGTGCATGGTGGTGTACCATTTCAGGACTCTAGATATATAGATATAAATATACACACAAACACATATACATATATATATATGTATCTCATATTTATTAAGTGCAATGCCTATGAATCAACAATACATTACCATCTAATTGAAGAAAGAAAGATCACATAATTCTTAAGAACTGCAATTGACTTTGGCTTTATCCTGCATTTAAGAAAGAAAGTATATCCTTTTGGCCGTGAGGAATACAATTTGATCCCAGTCACGAATAATAAAGGGAATTAGATCAAATTTGCAAAGGTCTCGGGCATTCAAGCGTTAGTAAGTTCAGTTCTGTATTATAAACTGAGCAACAGATCCCCAGATTCAAAGTTTACTACCAATAATAAAGAACCGGATACTATATTTATTCCTATGAGCAAAAATCTGGCGGAAGACAATTTATCTTCCTCTCAAGTGTACCAAAAAACAATCACGGGCATGTAGCGACTCCTGTTAAGAGTAAATGATGTCTTTTAGGAGCAGTTTCTAAATGAAAGACCAGGTTGATTGGACAATGAAGAGGCCAGTTCTACATATAGAACAAACCCATACGATGAGCGAGATGGTGTGTGGGGGGGAGAGAGAGACAGAGAGAGAGAGAGAGAGAGAGAGAGAAGGAAGGAGGGAGCTTACCGTGGAGTCGTGGACGCCTGGAACACCGTCATGTATAAACAGAGAGGGAGAGGTTACCTTGAGTGCCTGGAGGTTGCCGGAATCTGGGCCGTGCTAGAATCGAGGTTGCTGGAAATGGAAGTTTGGAAGCCGAAGTCGCCGAACTGCCGAAGGATGCTGCCGTTTGACTGCAGCGGAGAGATGTTCCGCAGAAAGGAAGAAGGGTTGGGGTGGTATGTATGGGAGGGGGTATAATTACCACCCTGTCTTGCCTTTTAAGAAGATTTACAAGTTTGTCATTCAATTAAATGACCGAAAACTTTTATCAAAAAAAAAAAGACCGAAAACCGGCCGGTACACCCCAAATATTGAGCCGAAACACTCCGAAACATAAAGCGCAACCGAGTTTTATGATCATTCATATCGGTTACTGATCCGGTACAGAAAATTTCGGCCTTAGAGAGAGATGATTATAGATATGGCATTTGCCTGGGAAAAATAAGATAGGAAAGGGCACTGAAGGATGAAACTCTGGGTCTGGGCCATCCTTATACTCCGACTTCGACCGCTACTTGTACAATCAATATCAACGACGACAACAACAGTGTCCGCTGCTCTAGTAGTGCCACTCCCGCTGCCACTGCAGTTAGTTTTAGCATCCATTGTCATAAAACTCTGCAGCTGCATCACAATCACATCACAAATTACTACCAGCCACCATGGGCAACTGCGGCACTAGAGAGGAATCTGCTGTTGTTTCCCATGCTCAAGGTTTGTTTTCTTCTTCTTCTTCCTATTTTTTCTTTTTAATTATTGCTTTTCCTCGCAATTTCTCCCACCACCTGAGTTCAGATCTAGGGCTTTGTTCCTCTTCTATCTTTTTATTAATTCGCGCGCCCAGCTCTCGTAATAATAGTTCTCCTTTGAATTTCCTTTGGTATCTATCTATACATGTATGTGTCTCAAATGTTCTCTGCTTGTCTCTCTCTCCAACTCTCTTTCTGCATAGTTAGCATCCCTATGTAGTTCCTTCGGCTCATCTTCTGTCAATACTCGCAACTCCTTTAAAAACTTTTCCAATTGAAAGGGGGCATGTGAACTAAAATTTTATTATAAGCTAAAATGTGATTTAAGGGTTTGTAAATCTCTCTTTTTCTCCCCATTTTGTTAGCAGTTCAACAGCTCCACATGTTAGCTAAAAATTCTAACACTCCCACTCCGACTCCAACCGATAAGGACAAGGACAAGAAGCACAATCGGTCCGTCTCAGATCTGAGCGATCCTTCAACCCCTCGCAACTTTGAGGACTCTGGAAAAAATGCTGTCCTCTATACCCACGTCATTGCCTTCACATTATACGAGCTCGAGACTATCACGAAGAGCTTCCGATCCGATTATATTCTCGGGGAAGGTGGTTTCGGCACCGTCTACAAAGGTTACATCGACGAGAATCTCAGGGTTGGACTCAAATCCCTCCCTGTTGCCGTTAAGGTTCTCAACAAGGAGGGCCTACAGGGACACCGAGAGTGGCTTGTAATCTCTCTCTCTCCTTCTATCCTACTGTACCATGCAATCTTTTTTCTCTCTTATCTCTTTTTCTTCACCTTTTTATGTCTTCTGTATGTCATAATTACGCGCAGACCGAAGTTAACTTTCTTGGCCAGCTAAGGCATCCGAATCTGGTTAAATTGATTGGATATTGTTGCGAGGATGACCACAGGTTACTCGTTTACGAGTTCATGTTCCGGGGCAGCCTTGAGAATCACCTCTTTCGAAGTACGCACCATGTTGTCTTATTAGCATTAATATCATGTTTTCTCTTTTATATGTTCTGCAGATTTCTTTTTTTTTTTATATAATACATTTCCAATAGGCAGTAAATCCTTATTTTTTTGACTTATCAAAAGAAAATTGATGGCTGACCTGATCAAAGCAGCATCCATGCGACCATGAAAACATGTTCCGTGACCATAATTATTTCTGTAGCCCCTTGAAATCTCAGTTATCCTTTTCTATGGCACAGATATTTTACAGCTTTAAGATTTCCATTTATTTTGCAGAAATTTTTTCGTTATCTTCTATACCAAGTAAGAAGTTGTAAATGCAACATATGAGATATGCTAGCTACTTTTTTTTATTAAAATGTCAATATAGCCACAATGTCACATGCTGCTACGCACTAACCTTACAAATGCCTTTTCTTGGAAGGTGTGCTGCATTATAGGAGCGAGATAAAATGTTTGAGAACTAAGAACAAGAGCAGAGTAATGTAACAACCAGGGCAAAGAAGACTAATTCATTTATATCTGGTTCCTTCTATTGGAGGTCTTAATGATTTCTCACAATACCCATTCTCTAAGTGTTTAAGATCCCAAACTATCATGAACTCTTAAGGGTTGGCTCAAGTGGTAAGGATCTTGGTTTTGAGTTTATGCTCCTCCCAGGTCTAAGGTTTGAACTTTTGATGCAAACAATTTCTAGGGGGTACATCCCATTGCTGAAAAGCCGATGATTTATCTAATCCGTGTGATGTGGGCACATTACACGGGTTTGCCTCTAGGGTTTAACTGGGTAAAAGATATGTGCATTTACATGGTCTCTAAAGATCCTCGTCATCAGAAAATTCTCAAAATATTGTGCTACCTCCGAAGTATTGAAGTGTTGAACGAGCATAGAGTTTGGTTCCCTTTCTTTCTGCTCCATTCAACTGTTTGTGATAGTTGGGGAGGATTGCTTTACAGAAGAAAAATGTCATGTTATCCTTGTTTTTGTATGATTAGAGCATGTGCAACAAACGAGAGGTAACTTTAGTGGGAAATGTGGTAGTATGACAAGTGTCCATAGAAAGAGAATGGCGTGTATTTGAGGAAATGCGTGTGAGAATGATGCTCCGAGAGGTCTAATGGTTGTTTTCAAAGGGATGACCTCATATTCTTTTATGAAGGAAGAAAATGAGTTTTAAGTTCAATTTTAGGATACAAGCAGTAAACAAATTTTTTTGATAGTTTTGTTAGTATTTGTATCAGTAGTATTCATCATTATTATGATAATTATTATTATTTCATTTTTCTTTTTTTTTTAAACAACTATCAATCCATAACCAGTTCTTGCAAAGCGAGTGGTGGTTATGGCCTTTTTAATTTCAATTGAGTCGATTAGTTTAGGCTACAATTGGTAAGACAAGGTAAAGCATAATAAAACAAGTGAAGAGAATAATAAAACGGGAGATTGCCCTTGTTAAATTTTTGGGGCTTGACCTTAGAAAAGGATCCCAAGGTACCTCACTTGAGTGAGAATCCATCACTCAATTAATGGCTTGTAATTTACTAATGGCTAACTGATTTTAAATTTTAGAGTAACATCCAATTCTAAAGCAGAAACGGTTTTTTTAAGTCTCAGACCAGTGAGACTATGAAACTTGTTTGACATTCAGGGAAGATTGATTTAATGTGTGTGAGACAGATATTTGAGTTCTCTAAGATGTTGAGAAGTTGGGAAAAGTTCATGCATTTGGTTGAAATGGTCCAAATATGTTTTGGGGACTCTCATTTAAGCTCCCACATTTGGCAGCAGAGTCAAGAACTCCCTATGCTGTTATCACGTAGTCTACGAAAGGGTTTCCACAAAATGAGCATTTTGTGCTCACAGAGGTAGGGAGCAGGTGTATGACCCAAGGGGGTGGTACAACCTCTGTAGCTCAACCTTATCTCTAGCAATATTTTGTGCTCTCAGAGGTAGGGAGCAGGTGTATGACCCAAGGGGGTGGTACAACCTCTGTAGCTCAACCTTATCTCTAGCAACTAGGACAAGGCCCACAATATTAGTAAAGAGCGATGACAAACTGAATCGTCATCTCTGTGTTTTGCTTGCTTTATATTATGCTTCTTTGTTAGCTATCCCAAACCCCTTATCATTGGTGTTGGATTTTGCTAGTTTCCCTTCTTAGGTAAAGGATTTAGCCACATCGTGATGCTAATTTTTATGGGAGGGAACTGGTGAGAATTTAAAGAAAGGTTTTAGCAAAAACCAGATAAAATGTATCAAAAGATTTTTTTGTATGCTAGTTATAATCTGTCGGTGACACTGTCATTGGCGTTCTGTGGTTAGATCTTATGATATTTTACAAATATTTAAATTTTCTGCACCAGATTGGAATGGTTTGGCTCATATGACACTTAACACACTCTTTATTTGTACTTAATAAATCTTATACCACTGTGATGTATGAAATTGTGAGCTATCTACTTCCTGTGTTTTTTATGATTAATGCATGGACAAGAGAGTGCTAACCAAACTTTGCCATATACTTTTCTAACATCATTTGATACGACTTCCTATTTAGTTCTTGGTAATGTTTTCTAACACGAGTTGATATGACTTTTCCTGAGGCCTTCAGAGGCAGCTGTTCCGTTATCATGGGCCACTAGAATGATGATTGCTCTTGGAGCTGCCAAAGGGCTGGCTTTTCTTCATAATGCTGAAAGGCCAGTTATATACAGAGACTTCAAAACTTCTAACATATTACTGGACTCTGTAAGTGGTGTTTCTTTACACCCTCCCTTCTAAGTGATCTCTTAAGACCATATTCTTGATAGGAGGTGTTCTATTTATATTCATCTTCTGGTTGCCTATGTCTGCAGGATTATACAGCGAAGCTTTCTGATTTTGGGCTTGCTAAAGCTGGACCACAAGGTGATGAGACCCATGTATCGACTCGAGTAATGGGTACCTATGGTTATGCTGCCCCTGAATACGTGATGACTGGTATAGTTCCCTATATCTCAAAAAATGCTCTGTTTGTGAACCCAACTTGCAATTATTACTTTCTAAAAGGTCCTGTGCCAAATACTTGCCAAATTTATCTTCTGCTCCCTGTTATGAAAGCATATTTGCAAATTATTGCATGACACGTAATTAAGTACGAAGGTAATGAGGTATAATAAAAATACTTTCTCTATGGATGCTGCAAGAGTTTATATTGCTCAGACAATATATGAATTAGTTCCTTATAGATAGAGAGAGAGAGAGAGAGAGAGAGAGAGAAAGAAGATATGAGTTAGTTGATGGAGTGGGTTGTAGGTGCCAATGCCATCAGTATTTTCTGAAAGGTCCTCTGCCATGTACTTACCAAATTTGTCTTCTGCTCCCTGTTATGAAAGCATATTCAAGTTATTCCTCGACAGAGGTCAAGTATGAATTTAAAATGAAAAATTATTCTTATTAGCCACTATTCACCACTCCACATCCCACACCTATGAAAAACACCTCTACACCCTATAAAAAACACCTCCACACCCTATGAAAAAGCTAAAGGTGTGGAGTGTGAAAATGAATAATGGCTGACGCATAGCATTCCTTATTTAAAATACTGTCCAGATGTTACAAGAATACCTATTGCTTAGACAAGATCCCAATTAGTTGAGGCATCCACAGGGTATAAGTAATTGCTTTTACAATTAGTGGAAGTTTAGGGGAGGGGGCACTGGCATGCATGAAAAATCTTTAAAAAAAAATCATTTCTTCAAACTTTTTTCCAAACTGCATTTCCACTGTTATAATGACAAATGATTTGCAGATGTGGAACTTCAGGACAATGGTTTGCATTTACCCTGTTATCTTTGTCTTGCTAGCTCAATTGCATCAAATCATTTCAGTTTTTTTTTTTTTTTAATTAAAATTCAGAGAATGATAGAAGCAATTATTTTTATTGTGGCTGTGTCAAGATTTCATGTTTATTTTTTCCTTTTCTGGGCATGTCCAGACTATACGTATTATATGTCTCAGGAGTACCAATTTATAAGGTCTATATGAAATGAGCAGGTCATCTGACTGCCAGGAGTGACGTCTACAGCTTCGGAGTTGTTCTTCTGGAGCTTTTGACGGGAAGAAAGTCCGTTGATAAGACAAGGCCAAGCAAGGAGCAGAACTTGGTAGATTGGGCCCGGCCGAAACTGAACGACAAGAAAAAGTTACTGCAAGTTATTGACCCTAGATTGGAGAATCAGTACTCTGTAAGGGCAGCACAGAAAGCCTGCAGCTTGGCATACTATTGTTTGAGCCAGAATCCCAAAGCAAGGCCCTTAATGAGTGACGTAGTCGAAACTTTGGAGCCTCTACAAAGTTGCAGTGACACTATGAGTGAAGTCTCGTCATCATCAACTGTTGGTGGTCCCTTTGTAATGGGTGGAATCTCAAATTACCGCATGCATCATAGGTTTGCAAAGAATGTTGGTCCAGGTTCCAGCTGTCGATCTCCCAACCCAAATTGTTCCCCTGGCGGCCCTGCAGCATGCAGGGTTAGGTGACCTGTCCGTGTACTTGTTTGGCGTGCTTTTTCTCCCAGCCTATTGAAATGACAAAAGTCGTATGTTTGCCCTTTGTATCTCTCATGTACATCATGGTATCTGATCATCCTAAGCCTTGGTCAACTATTTTTTCTCCGGCTTGGTGCTTATATCAATACTCCGGTCGTATTTGCTTCCCAGGGCTTGGTCAACGAACATTATAATTGCAGAATTTGTAGTGTATGCCAAAAAGTATCGGTTATGGTCATATTAGTCATTATAATTAGTATTTATTTATTTATTTTAGGAATTATGTTTATGGTCATTATTATCTATCTATGAGAAAAGAGCAAGTTAGGGACCAGGGCATAGAATTTATGTTGTTTTTAAGACCAAAATGCACCTGTAAATTCCATGTTGGACTGAAATGTCTATTATAGATATTGGTCTGATCAAAGTAATCCTGTTACAGCTATCGGGTTAGGCTAAAATGTTCCAATTATATATCCTAATGGACTAAAACATCCCTATAACATGTCAAATTACACAAAAATACTCCTGATTCAAATCAATTCAGCCGATTGAAATCCAACTACAACTACAACTTTTAATCCCCATTTTAGAGCTCAATCAATCATAGAACAAACATAAATTTTATCTTTGTCTAAAAGATCAAGATCGCATTTGTCTAAGAAGCATCAAAACCAAACCCATGGTGGTGTCAATGGTATGAGAACAAGTGACCCAAGGAGCTACATAGGGTCTACAAAACCAAAATCAAACGAACGGTACCACATTAGGTCTATGGTGCGGAGACCCATAACAACGATAGCGTTGTATCTTTATATGGACCCAAGGACAGACCCATCGCCCTATCATGGGTCCAAATCTACTCAAAGATGGATTGTAGCTCTGTCTTGTGTCCATATCAACCGAGGGATGGACCACAGTGCTGTCGAACGTCTTGATCAATCTAGGGATGGACCATTTTCTCAGGATAAGGAGCATTTTGCCTACTATAGTGCTCGCCAAGGTGGCAAGCACTTTTGTTTCCATGATGCTCGCATGGGTGGCTAGTACTTTGCTTCCCATGATGCTCGCCTAGGGTGAGAGTAATTTTACTCTCCACAATGTACATCTTGCTCTCCATGGTACTTGCCTGAGAGGCAAGCACTTTGCTTCCCCTGGCACTCGTCGAGGTGGCGAGCACTTTTGATTTCTATGGTACTCACCAAGATAAAAAAAAAAAAACACTTTTGATATCTATGGTGCTTGCCAAAATGGAGAGAACTTTCCCTTTCCATGGTGCTAGTCCACAGCGCTTCCCTTTCCATAATGCTTGTCAAGATCGCGAGCTTCATACTCCTTAATGATGCTCACTGAGGTGATGATGAGTGCTTCATCTCCCATGGTGTTCACTGTGGTGGCGAGCACTTTTATTCCTGCGGTGCCCACCTACGTGGTGAGTAATTTTGTTCTCCATGGTGTTTGTCCTGGAGCAAGCACTTTCGGTTTTTATGGTACTTGTCTCGGGAGTGAGCATTTTATCTCTCATAGTACTCGCCGAGATGGCGAGCACTTTTACACTCTATAGTGCTCGTCTGAGGTGTGAGTACTTTTCCTTTCCACGATGCTTACCAAGGTGGCAAGTTTCATGCTCTTTCAATGCGCTTGCTGAGGTGATAAGTACTTTGCCTCCCATGGTGTTCCCAAGGTGGCAAGCACTTCTGCGTTTCATAGTGCTCGTCTCGAGGACAAGCGCTTTTCATAGTGCTCATTCAATGTGCTCCTCATGGTAAGAAGCATTGTGCTTCATCCAGGGTGCTCACTATGGGAAGGAGCATTATGCTTCATGCAAGTGCTCGCCTCGGGGGTGAGAACTTTTGCTTTTGCCTCCCATGGTGCTCATCAAGGTGGCAGCATTATTTCTCGCCTGAGTGGCGAGCACTTTCGCTTTCCACCGTATTCGCCAAGGTGACGAGCACTTTTGCTCCTACAATGCTTGCCTGGTGTGCAAGCACTTTATCTCTCTCAGTACTCATTTGAATGGCTAACACTTTTGCTCTCAATGGTGCTTACATGGGGGGTGAGCACTTTGCCTCGAATGATGCTTGTTGAGGTGGCAAGCACTTTTACACTCCATAGTGCTCGTCGATGAGACAAATGTCATGCTCCTTCATGGTGCTCACTGAGGTGACAAGCACTTTGCCTCCCATGATGCTGACCGAGGTGGCGATCATTGTTTTCCCAGCGGTGTTCGCCTAGGTGGCGAGCACTTTTTCTTTTCAAACTGCCTGCCTCGAGGGCAGCCACTTTTCCTCTCCTTGAGCCGCGATGGCAAGCTTCATGCTCCTTTTTGGTGCTCTTTGAGGTGAGAAGTATTATACTTCATCCAGTGTACTTGTTGAGCTAAGGAGCATTGTGCTTTATTTAGGGTGCTTGCCTGGGTGGCCAACACTTTTGTCAGGATTTTTGATGGGTTTGTATTGTAAAAGAGTTATGTTGGGTGTGTTACAGCAATGGACAATTCCGCCATCCATAACATCTTAAAATCATTAAGTGTTACCATTTTTCTTTATTCCATCATGAGTGCTATTGGTAACTTCAAATTTCTAAGAAAGGCTTTTTCAATCTTTCTCTCATGAGTACCTTGTCATGCAAATTCAGAGAAATAAGCCAAATGTAAGAGTCCAGGTGGGTGCATTTGCATGTGTGCAGGATCCCAAGCAGAGCTGACACCATTTGAACTATCAATCGGGATGCTACAACCCATAGTCCAATTACTGAGTACTTGGTGGTTGAGGCTTACTCTCATTATCCATAACGAAAGCTAGCTCCCTTCAAACTTTGTTTAACATGCAAGTGATGCACTATTGCTGCCTCCAAAGCTTGTTGCATTACCATGATTTGTTGTTATGGCATTGACCGCAACTTTCCCAATAAAGCCTATGGGATTGTGCTTTCGTGCCCATGAAATGTAGTTGTAACTCTTGTGTCGTCTAATGCTTAATTACCATCAGTTCACATTTCATCCATCTGCAATTGTCCCCCTTCTTTGTATGCCAAACTAACTTCAGAAATTTCGTAGACCTTATGTAGGCAGCTAGTTGAGTGCTATTGCTAAATTCTTCACTACCATGAAATTTGTACAACAACTATTTGCTAAAAGCAAGAAATGTGAAAGTGGCAAGCATGCCTTTGTCTTGTACATACACACATAGGCACACACATACATATATGTTTATATATTTACGTTCACTAAAATTTAGCCCAAGACCTCTATAAGTTTTCAAACATGATGGCATTCATGGACTAGTACAAGCCAAACCTAAGTTGTCTCATGTTATTACTTGTCAAAGTATTCACCTTATACAAAGTAATGGTAGAATCAATGCATGCATACAATCCAAAGCAAGGCTTGGCAACACTCACTCAAAAAATAGAGTATATCACTCCACACCTAACCAGCTAGACATGCACAAAGCAGAATGCAATGCAAAGCAAGACTTGGTATAACAACATCAATTAAGCAACAAGTCTAACAACAATATGTATGGCTATAAATGAACAAGGTTACTCAACAGGTAGCCCAAATTCAGTTTGATTAAACTTAAATCTAATTTGATTTGATTGTTAAATAGGTTGTATTCAGGGTGGAGAGTGGAGCCTTAAGAAGCACTGCTAAGAGGAATACCCTTGGCCCCTCTTCATTCTCTGTAAGGCTTCAAATCTTTCTTCAACATATGTAACAAAGAGTGAAGCAGAGATGGAAGAGATTAGATACAGGAATAAGAAGCAAGCTCACTTTCTTTTTCTTTTTTTTATTTTGATAAAGGGGCATGGAGAAAGTGGGCAAAACAAACTTGCATTTCCTAATTGAAAAGATAGGTTCTTTTTTTCGTCTCGCATTTCTCATTGAACAAATACAAAAATGGAATCATACTAAAAACATTCCTAACCCACCACCCCCTTCCTTCATAGAGTCGTATATTGTAACTGATCCGAACCTACCCGAAGTGAGCCTTCCATAGAGGCAAGTGAAGTTGGCAGGTCTCTTAGCTGCACGGATTGTATCTTCACCTTTAACTCGAAGGATACTTGATCTTTACAAATTTGTTTTATATATAATAATGGACCACATTTCATTCATAATAGAGGACATACAAATTTGATTTAAAACAAGTCAGTTACAAACGTTAATAGTTTCCCAACACACTTCCATGACTAACATAGTCTAATTCAGACAACAATCTCTAAAGACCTAAGTCTAAGAGATCTGTCGTGCTTAACTCTATCCACGACAGAATTAACAAAATCCATTACCCCAATTAAGTGGAGTATGGAGCACTAACCCCACCATTAGCACCACCAAGCGGAGGGGGGGACCACTCTATTCGAACCACTACTTTTTTGGATTTTTATTTTTTTAAAAATAAAGACAGGACATGAAATAAAATACAATGGGGAACACTGCGCAAAACCGGAAAAACAGTGCACCAAGAGGTTGTTGTGGCGAGTGCAATACACACTCCACTCTAGGAGGAAAACCGACGGCCGATCTTGGAAGTCTCAGACTCACATGCTCTAGAAGCGCCGCGTGTGGCGTCGACAAAGGGCTTCCTGATGGCACGTGAGAGCCACGCGCTAAACTTCTCCGAAAACTTCAACCAGCACATGCGGTCCACTCGCCGCTCTGTTTGGCGCTGTATTTGGTGGTCTTGAAGATCAGCAATTAGGAAATACAATGGAGGGGGGCGTGCTGGTCTATAATCGCCGAAAGCTTCTAGATCTGCGATTCTCCCTTATTTGGCTTAAAAAATAGAAAAATACAAAATGAACTACTACATAGAGGATGAGAGAGGGGGGAGAGAGGGAGGGAGGGGGAAGGGAGCCAAAACTCCCACCCCCTTAAGCTAGATCAGTGGAGAGAGTTTAGAGAGAAGTGAGAGTTTTTTCTAGAGAGAGAAGGGGATATCTAACCAATATACAATCCACACTAACCTTAGTTGGGTATTGTGAGAAGAGGCAATCCAATCTAGTATTATCTTGCCTTACCTATTAGAAATTAGATAAAATGAGTTAAGATAAAAGTTGAAAGTTAAATAAGATGAATTAAGATGAGTTTGTTTTTACATATGAGATAAGATAAGTTAAGATAAAAGTTGAAAGTTAAATAAAATATTGTTAGAATATTATTTTTGTTTTGAAATTTAAAAAAGTTGAATTGTTTATTTTATTTTGTGTGAGAATTTAAAAAAGTTGTAATGATTAGATGAGATGAGAATTATTATGAAAACAAATGTGGTAAATCTTAGAAAACCTTATAACAACCTACCAATTAAGGAAGGGAAAGGAGAGCACTAACCTAAAGATAGATTCTTTCTTCTACTAAGCTTGTATCCCTAACTACAATCCAAAAGAACAAAGAAGTGATATCTCATATAGTCTTACTTGTTTTCAAATTTTATTACCAGTAGGAAATAGGAAATAGGAAATAAAATAAAATATGAGTACTCAATACACATGCTTACCGTTTAAAACTAGACTTAATTATTAAACAATACAAATTCAAATAAAAGTCACTCAACTCTATTAACGTTGGTAAGCATACCCATACAAAGCTTGGCTCAACTTGTTAGCTTCCTCATATATTAAGTAACACACATATTAATATAAAACATATTATTTATGTATGCAAATCACTCTATATAAAATGAATACATATGTACTATATGTATGATATAAATATGTGGATAAATATAGTTCATTATTTTAATGAATATAATTGTAATAATGTTATAAATACACTAATATCATACAAGCATAATTGATTATGGTTGGATAAGAGCCAAGTAGCTATATAGTCTTGTAGCAATTTAATTGTATTTGTAAATAATTGCGCTTTTAAGAACAAATTTGTATGTTTTTTTTTTCTCATCAAGAACAAATTTGTATGTAATTGTATATTGTGAATGAGAATATGTTACTTATTTTTAATTTTATTTTTTAATGTAAGAATCTTTAAAAAATTGACAGATGAGTTGACTTCAGCAAAGTACTCGGCTTAATCAGTCAAGTCAAGTTCGGACATCCAAAAGAAGAAAATACCTAAAAAACGGATGTGGTAGACTTTACACCAACCAATGGGAGGCTGAGATGTCAGCCTCAAATTGTTTTCTTAAAATAGAGCTTATCTCACTCAATTGAAGTCCAAATTTCATAAACACTTTACNTGAGCTCTTGGATTGCAGACGAGGCTTGAAATGGGGTTCACACATGCTCTAATCCTATGTGATGCATTTAAAATTGAAACCAATGGGAGGCTAATGTGTCAACCACCCCTTGAAAACACCGCATCTAGTCTAGAGATGGACCCCCAAAAGAACTCAACTCAAATATGAGTCATGCCTGAGTTTTATGTTTTACTCACTACAACAAAAACGGCCTTTTCCGATCAATTTATCGCGACCAAAAGACTATTCACAATCAATTTTGATTGCAAATAGTCTTTTGGTCGAAATAAATTGATCGCAAAAAGTCATTTTTGTTGTAGTGGTACTAATCAATCAAATTTGACTAGGCACTACTCGTTTAGACTCAACTCGAACATAGTCTTAGCAAGATGGCAACATTAACATCCTAACCAACTAACAATAAATGTAGCAGCAACTACAAAATTGTAGCAATATTATAGCAATAATATAATGTAGCAGCAACCAAATTATAGTTCCTCAAGTGCAAAATATTCAAATTAACAACATAATGTAGCACTATAGCAGCAACATCCAGTCCCAAAATATTATCAATGGCAGCAGTGGCAACACTAGTAACATGAGTATTTATAATTTACTTTCATTTGTAATGAAATGAAATAAATAAGGGACAGAACACTATAAAAGGACCAATGAAAATACTCTTTATTGGGGCGTTCAATATTATAGTATTGTATACAAACTCTTTTCATCATAGTACATCCAGAGAAAAACAGAACATATATTTACTACAAAGTAAGCAAGGGGCCTCGTGACTAATTGCACAATCATTTTATATGTTTGCTTAAGAACAATCTTTATAATAGAGTAGTAGGCTCAAGCGGAAGAACTTGTGCCTAGATTAGTTGAAAAAACATTGTTTATCTTTACAACACTACCTAAAATAGCATAGCTGATGTACTTTTGTGGTAGAATCTACCGCACATGTGTATTACATTTTCACATGATACCCCCAACCCTGGTACTTGAGCTTATTGGATGCTAATGGAAGTAAATTCAAATAAAACACTCATATTCTATTAATTAGTTCAATTAAACATTAAATCTCAATTCTACATGGGTGTTATCATGTGTGGGGTTCAACACACAATGACCAACCCCAGCAATATTCAAGCCTATTCTTTATAAGTAAAACTTAATTTGTTAAACTTTCACGAACATCTTTGGCTAAAACAAGAGTTTGCATCATATTGTACGAGCTGCGAACAAGCACATAACACATCTTTTCTTTTCTTTTTTGAATGGGGAGGTGCACATCATTGAATGTTTAAACTATAATTTTATAGTAAAAACGAATTGTGTGCAGTACCATTAGTTGTGTAGAACATATGAATCTATGCCAATTGCATATGTTGAACTGGAGGTTTCAAGTTTCATATAATTACATATCTACATATGGATTTTGATGATAATAAATAAATTCCAGCATAAAGGAATCTCAAACTCAAATTATCTATACAATGAAACCAAGCATATAAACAAATCAAGCATGAGCAAGAAAGAAAACAAGCTTACAAATAAAGCTCTTAGAATAATTTTGTAAATCTCTTGATAAAATTCGAAATTGGATTAAGGCTCAAAATTAATATTTTTTCATAAAACATCAAATTGCTTTTTTCACATGTGCATAACATATTTGATGATTAAAAGTTTGAATTTTGAAACGATTATCATCTTTCATATGTGCATGTTTTGTTTGAAATTTTTTAAAAGTGAATGATATTGTCTTTAACAATTTCAAAAAAAAAACTTTAATTTGAATATTTTAAAAAGTGAATGATATTGTATTTGACAATTGCAAAAAGTAAAACTTTGATTTGAATATTTTGAAAAATGAATGATGTTATCTTTGACAATTTCAAAAAAAGTAAAACTTTGATTTGAAAATTTTAAAAAGTGAATGATGCTGTCTTTGACATGTGAATCTTTTTAAATTTGAAAATGAAGTCTCATATGCCTATAAATAACTCATTTGAGATCTTCAAATTCAGAACATATTATTGCAAATTTTACAACATTCATTCGAAGTTTTCAATCTCTATTTTCTAAGCATTAAGCGGCCTTAACCCTTGTTCATTTTGAAAGAAATATAGTTTTGCGCTATATTGTTCTTATTCCACCAATTGAGGAGTGTTTTCTGATAACCTATCAACTATTAACTTTTGTATCAACAAAATGGTGCGTATAACTCTTTTGTGTGTAGAAGGTGTTCTACACAGGGAATAAACGTTGAATCATTATGTGTAAGGTGATTGCAAGTGTAGAAGGTGTTCTATACGGATTCTTTGTAGCAGTATTGATCAAATGTATAATAGGTTTCTATCTCCACCTGAAGGAGATTGGATAGCAAATTTAAAAATCCTCAAGGGGTAGCTTGAGACGAGGACGTAGGCAGTGAAAAATACTGAGTTTGCTTCCTCTTATCCTTACTCTTTATTTTTACTAATGCATCATATTTTATTCATATTTTATAGTGTATATTTGGTTTATAATTGTAAATTTTCTAAATACAAATCAATTCACCCCTCTTATGTTAGTCATCTGGACAACAATTGATAGCAGAACCAATGGCTCTTTTATTAGATTAACTATCTTTTGAGTTAAGATTTTATAGCTAACATTGCAGCTACATTTGGTGAAAGTCAATCCAGCAGTCTGCCTCCACTATTTTGCAAAAACAATTACATATTCTGAAAAGTTAGAATGAGAATTTTCCTTCAATCTCAAAGATTGAAAATTTTGGAGATACATTATAAATGGACCTTATATTTCAATAAAAGTTGTTGATGGAGTAAAGATCAAAAAGGAAGAAGAAGAGTTCAATCATGGAGACGATATAATTATAACATTAAACAACGGCTATAAATCTCCTATATAATACTCTCGACGGGAATGAATTGAATAAAATAATGATTTGCAAGACAGCAAAAGAAATTTGAGATAACTTGGAAGTTACTTATGAAGGAACTTCTTAAGTTAAGAAATCAAAAATTCATATTGTTACTCATGAATATGAAATGTTTAAAATGAATGATGATGAATCTATTTCTAGTATGTAAATTTGTTTTACTAACATCATAAACAGTTTGACAGTTCTCGGCAAAGTCTATTCCAACGTGAAAATAATATTCAACTCTAAACCAAAAGGTTGGAAATCAAAAGTGATGGCGATTTTTTAAACTAGAGATCTCAAGAAACTCGAAGTAAATGAACTCATCAAGTCACTTACCACCCATGAGTATACATTGAAAAGAGGAGAAGAAGAATAAAAGCCAAATAAGAGCTTGACACTTAAAACTGTTCCTCATGAAAGCAAAAGTGATGAAAATGGGAAGAGTGATAACAAAATGAAAGCGGAAGCAATGAAAGTTACATATGATGATGATTCAAGTAACTTAACACAGCGAAGCAAGCAATGGAGAATTTGCCAAAACATGCCAAATAGGTGTTTTGAAAAACTGATCGATGAAAGTGACTGATTTAGAGAAGATTGTTGAAAAATTTACAAACGGAAAATGAAATTTTGAAAAACTTCTTTATAGTCAAAAATGTGTTTTTGACAAGGCATGCTTGGGATACATGCCAAAACAAAAATACAAACCTTATAAAAACTTATTTGATAATCCTTTTAAATCAAAGTCTAGTATTCAAATTTTTTTAATAAAAGAAAGTTTTTTAAAGAAAGATACCATTACAATCACTCAAGTTCTTCGTGTATGTCACATGCTATTTGTAATTTTTATAATAGAAATGGTTATAATTATTATGTTTATCCTGTTAGAAGAAAATATACAATGACTATCAGGGCCACATGGGTACCTAAAATTCTTTTTTATTCTAATGCTAATAAATGAAGGGCCCAAAAAACTTAGGTACCAAGAAAAACTATTTTAATTGTTTTTGTAGGTATGCATAAAAAAGTCCTCCATAGGCAAAAGTAAATGGTTTTTAGATAAGTGGATGTTCAAGACACGTGATATTGGGAGACCTCAAGAAAGATTATCAAAACTTAATGCAAGATTCAACCAAACAGTGAAAACTTGTGAAAGATCATCCAATGGAACAAATTCTAGGAGAACCTTCAGGAGGTGTAAGTACTCGACCATCTCTTAGAAATATTTGCAATTATACTCCATTTCTATCTCAGGTTGAACCCAAAAATATTGATGAAGTACTTTTTTATGAATGTTGGATTCTAACCATGCAATAAGAGCTAAATCAATTTGAAAGAAATGATGATTGGATACTTGTTCCTTAACTCAAAAATCGATACAACCATTTTCATTAAACACAAAAAAGATTATATTCTTTTGATTCATATTTATGTGAATGATATAATATTTAGTGCTACTAATAAAAATATGTATCAAGTTTTTGTTAAGAGTATGTAGAAAGAATTTGAAATGATCATGATGGGAGAACTTAACTTCTTACTTGGATTGCAAATCAAGTACGAAGGAAATTGAAACACCAATGAGCCCATCCACCAAACGTGACAAGGATGAAAGTGGTAAGCCAACTGATTCGAAGGAATATCAAGGTATGATTGTGAGTCTATTATATTTGACAGCCAGTAGACCAAATATTATGTTTCAGTGTATGTTTATATGCACGTTTTCAATTATCTCTAAAACAATCTCATTTGATTACAGTTAAGCACATTCTTATATATCTTGCTAGTACAATTGACCTAGGTTTATGGTATCCTAAATACACTTCTTTCGAACTAATCAGCTAATTAGATGGAGATTAGATATAATTTCCTTCAAGATCATATGCAGAAAGGTGATATTGTCTAGAATTGACAAGCACACACGATCAGTTGGTAGATATTTTCACAAAACCTCTGCTAGAAGATAGACTATGCATGATTAGAAGAGAAATAGGAATGATGCACACCATGAATATTTGTTAAACATTTTTATTTTTATTATTTCAAACGACTTACAAAAACTTAAGACTTTTAGCCTCATTTTTCAAGCGTTCTTGTTCTTCACATATCAACATGTTATCCTTATCTAAAGGATTAGGCAGTCGAAATGAAGAGACAAGTAAGGATTTTAAATCTTTATTCTCTTGCTTTAAGTCTCCTATTTTTTTGTTAGACTCGAGAACAAGTTGTTGAAATTCATAAATCTTCTCGTTAAAACTTTCAACCTCACGAGTTTTGGAATCGACGGGAAAATGCGACAATGGATATGAGTATCGAGTACCGAAACTCACAAGTTCATAAATGCATCATCATCTGACTTGTTAGTCAAATCATTATCTTGCTGCATCATGACACCTATAGTAAATGCAGAAATAACTGGTGGCTGAGGTGCAGAATATCTCATGTAGTGAACAAGATGATTGTTGAAAGAAGATTGTTGAGCCATCACAAAAAAAGGAAAAAAAAGTTTAGAGAGTGAGAATGTAGATGGATTACAAAGAGCAAAGAAGACTTAATGCGAATTAGATAAAACTCAAGATGAAACGATGAACCTCTGTTGTTAGCTGCTGATGTTGACTTTGTATTTGTTCTCTCTCTCATTCCAGCTCTTCTATTCGTGGTTGTAAGTTTTGAGCATATCAGTTCGGGTAGAAAAATGCATATTTGCTCATATCATGGTGTTGATGACCTTAGGAGAAAAGATTAATGGTTGAGACGTAAAATGTTCTTGGTTCAAATCTAGAACATTATTGGAAGAATGTTGCTCAGCCATACTATCGTTCTGGATAAACAAGAAACTAGGTCAATAGGTAATGTGAGAATTTGTTATGTGGGTAGTCGACGGGTGAAAATGGTCTTTTTGTAGAAGTCTAGTGCTTTCAAATCTCTATAAAATGTGTTAGAGTTAATCCAGGAGGGAGTCGGGTGGGGCTCAAGGCCTTGCAGCACATGTTAGGGACCCAGGCGGCTCTGGGTTTTGCGGCACGCGTCAGGGATCCAGTGTAACTGCCAGCTAGAAATTCAATGGTAGAATTTCTATAAGTTTTTGAAACCTCGTAAAAATACCGTAAGTTTTTATGATTTGACCAAACGCTTAAGTTTTAGTCTGTGAACATTATCAGAACTATCACTGACTATGCTGTGAGAAGTGAGATTCTAATTATTTGAGATAGTTAGAAGTATCAAAATGTGTTATGGTTTGCACCATTAGAGTCAGTCATTTATTTAGAATTTTTCAGTGCTAAGTTTATTATTCACTTTTCCAGAATTAGTATTAGACATTTGGCACTATGAGGAATGTTTGATAGATTTGAAGAAATCAAGGTGTGAGATCTTGCCACCTAAGCAAAAATCATATTTCATCTAGCTATTCAAATTGTGCCAAACCAAAGAGAATTTCCATCCTAGTAAATCCTATATGGTTGTAATCCAACCTAGAACCCAAAAGCATAGTGGAAACCGAATCCTAAACGGTTTTATTTAAATCATAACGTTAACCTCCAAAACCTTATAAATCAATTTCTAGCTTTATGTTCAATCTCTTGATTAAATTACTTCCACATGTTATTAATTCTTCACTTTTGTGTTAGAACATCATTATTCAATCTTGTTAACCTTGGATACTTGATTGGGCCAAAAGAAATCGGATTTGGGCTTAATAGCAACCCAAACTCTCTTAAAACCCAAAATTGAGAACCATTCAGTTTATGCCCATTAAGGCCCACCAATTTTTGATCACCTTAGCATTGTTTTTAATAAGATTTTTCACCCTCCACATGGCTTAACTGTTTTATTCAAAACAACCTAGTAGGAAGTTTCTTGAAGTAAATGATTAAGGGTACACCTCACCTAGAGGAAATTTCTTAAGTTGTTTGTTTTGTATTTTTTATTGAAAGAAATGATCAACACCCAAGTTCCATTCCAGACTTATCCTCTTCCAAGACTTGTATAAATAGCCATCCAGCCCCTTCCAATGAAAATCATCTCTCATTTACACTTTGTTTTGTTAGAATACAAAAGACACTCTAGGATAGTTTTTCTGAACTCTTTTGCATGCCCGATTCGAAACTTTTGTAAGTATTTTCTTACAAACTTTCATTCATAAAAGTTATTCATTTTTTAGTCTAGTTTACGTGGATACCTTATTTGTTCTATTTGGATATCTTCTGATTGGTCAAATATTATTTAAAACCTAGAAATGTCATTTTGGGTGATAAACTGGAAAGTATGTCATATTTTGGAGTTTGACCAAACTAATGGATTGATCTTGATCTGAACTTTTTATGGAATATTGTTAACATGAGTATATGATTATTGGTTAAATATTTGTTTCATGATTAAAAGTTTTGGTAAAAGAGTTTCTTAAATTTAGAAACTTCAAATCTGGAAGAGGAAAAACAGTTTTTGTTTTGAGAATGTTTAAATTTTTTATGGTCTAATCTTATTTCAATGGCTTTAATTTTTTTATTTGAGGATCCTAAGCCTCTTATATACATGTTAGAATGTTGTTTTGAAAATATTTGATATTAGATTCTAAGGTATGACATTTTATGTAAAGAGATATTTGGATAGGCCAAGTGATAATGCTCTTAGCTAAATTCATAGTTTGGTTAATTTTTTAACAATGTGGTCTTGAGTTTAAAGTTTAGATCTATTTTAGGAAACCTTTTAAAACCATGTGATGTTTTGGTTTGAAAATTACATTTTTTTATGTCATGGATCAAAAGATTGATCAAAACAAGTTAGCAACAAAAATTGAGGGAAATAGCCTATGTAAGTTTTGGTTTTTATAGAACTTTAATGGTTGTGTTTAGTTTTAAATTTTTCTGAATTGATATTTGATTTTTAGAACAAAATTTACATTAAATATGTAAATTTTGGTGATTTTTAAAATTAAGATGCAAAATCTTTAAATTATGGGTAAAATAGTCATTTACTCACATGTAGAGGATAAAATGGTAATTTTACTCTAAGTTGATATCTTTCTATATTTCTAATTGTTAGTGAATAAGTTATAATTTTTAAAAATCATTACTTTTAGTTCCTCGTGATCGCGCTTGAATTTTGTTTAGAAATACGAAGACCGATGTAAGTTCTTTATAAACAGTTTACTGTGTATGGGTGATAAGTAAAAGAACTGCGGTATTTGTATGTATGTTATCATATGTGCCATGCCAAGTCATTACATGTTTATCTATTATGCAGAATTTATTTTGTCATAAATTACTCATCTGTTACATAAAATATTCTATCACGTATTACTATACATTGCAAATAGTATAAATACGTACAATCTAAAGAGGTTATGTATAAGGGGATTGAAAATTCAAAGTGTGTCCGTAGTAACTCTCCAATCTTTCTTTAGAACTTACTTAATGAGTACTATTTATTTGTACGATAAAATTAATCTAGATAATATTAGGAAGAAGTGGAATGTCATGTAATGAAATATTCATTGTTGCAAGTATGTTATTTTAAGTATATTGTCTATTACATACTATGTCATGTACAAGATTATATCATGATATGTTATGCCATGTACAAGTATATGTTATACCATGTTATGCCCTGAAGCATAATGAATTCTCATACATTAAGAACGATAAGAAGCTTTAAAGTGAACATAAACCTAAGCGTACTTCACTCCATGTTACACAAGTTAAATGAATATGGACCTAAGCGTGTTTCACTCAATGTTATGCAAGTTAAGTGAACACGAACCTAAGTGTGTTTCACTCCATCACATACAAGGTAAGTGAACATGGACCTAAGGGTGTTTCACTTCATGTTATGCAAGTTAAGTAAACACGGACCTAAGCGTATTTCACTCCAAGTTATGCAAGATAAGTGAATACGGACCTAAGTGTGGTTCACTCCATGTTATGCAAGTTAAGTGAACACGGATTCAAGCGTGTTTTACTCTATGTTATGTATGTTATGTTCAAGTCCAAATTACGTTTCAAGTTCACATTTATGCTATATCAAGTCTATGTTATGTTATATTCATGTTCATGCTATGTTAAGTTATGATATAATTACTTATGACTTTGATTATACATTCATATTTTTACTGTCATGTATGCATCATTAACTTTTGTGGAGGTTTTCTGTTAACCTGCTAAGATTTGTAATCAAATCTTACAGTAATAGTCTTAACTACCATTCCCTCCGAATAGTTGATCTTGTTACAAGATTTGAAAGAGAACTAGGAAACAATCAATTAAACACAGTCGACTGAGCGACAATGCTGCTTCAAGGTTAATATAGTAGTTAACTTAAATTACAACTTCTACTATAGGGTTGCATTTCCTATACTCTTTTGATCATAGCCTTTTTGGACTAGTATTATGGTTTCAGTTGTTTAGTATGTCTTTTTGTTTGAAATATGTTTTAAGTATTTAGGATATTTTCAATTTAGTGCATAGTATTGCTAAAGAAAAAAATTACCTGCTGTGAATATTGCATAATGTTAGATGGATGTTAGAAACATTGTATCTTATATGTCATGAACGAAGGCAAATAATCTTGTATTGCATGTCTTAACGCTTCAAATATCCGTTCAATCCCAAACGAAATTTGGGAGTGTCACACTTAGGCAGCTCCGTATTTTGCAGCACGTGTCAGGACCTAGGCGGTTCCGGATTTTGTAGCACTTGTCAAGACCGAGCGGCTCTAATTATTCAACTTTTCATAATTTCGAAAAACGCACCGTTTTAATCAATCCATTGACATTGCTTACTACGGTTCATTTTTAATGATGTCAAAAGGGAGAGAAATTTTAGATTAGAACATTAACATGTTCTTTCTAATGCTTTATTTATTATGCTTGTTTATACATGCTTAGAATTATGTATATTTATTGCTTGAAAAACTAACGCACATTTTCAAGGGGTGCTTAAGTATTTTTATAGGCTTCAGAGTTCTATTAAGTATTTGTCATCATCAAAAGGGGGAGATTGTTGAACCCAAGTTTTCAAGCTTCATATAATTATATATCTACATATGAATTTTGATGATAACAAATGAATTCAAGTATAAAGGAATTTCAAACTAAAGTAATCTCCACAATGAAACTAAGCACATCAACAAATCAAACATGAGCAAAAAAGAAAACAAGCTTACAAATAAAGCTCTTAGAATAATTTTGTAATATCTTGATAAAATTCGAAATTAGATTGAGGCTCAAAATTAATATTTTTTTTATAAAACATTAAATTGAATTTTTCACGTGTGCATGACATATTTAATGATTAAAACTTTGAATTTTAAAATTTTGAAAAATGATTGATTGTCATCTTTCACATGTACATATTTTGTTTGAAACTTTTCAAAAGTGAATAATGTTGCCTTTGACAATTTCAAGAATGAGAAATTTTGATTTGAATATTTCGAAAAGTGAATAATATTGTATTTGACAATTATGAAAAATAAAACCTTAATTTGAATATTTTAAAAAGTGAATGATGTTGTTTTTGACAATTGCGAACTGTAAAATTTTTATTTGAATATTTTAAAAAGTAAATGATGTTGTCTTTGATATGTGAATATTTTTAAATTTGAAAATGAAATCTCATATACTTATAAATAGCTCATTTGAGATCTTCAAATTCAGAACATATTATTGCAAATTTGACAACATTCATTTAAAGTTTTCAATCTCTATTTTCTAAGCATTGAGCCTTAACCCTTGTTTGTTTTGAGAGAGATATAATTTTGCACCGCAGTGTTCTTGTTTCACCCATTGATAAGTTTTTCTGATAACTTACCTATTATTAGCTCTTGTATCAATAAAACGGTGTGTATAACCTTTATGTGTAGAAGGTATTCTATACAAGGAATAGACGTTGAATCACCATGTGTAAGGTGATTGTAAGTGTAGAGGGTGTTCTACACGGATTCTTTGTAGTGATATTGCTCAAAGGTGTAATAGATTTTTATCTCCACCTGAAGGAGATTGAATATCAAATTTGAGAATTCTCAAGGGGTAGCTTGAGATGAAGACATAGGCAATGGGACTGAATCTCATTAAAATATTGAGTTTGCTTTCTCTTATCCTTATACTTTATTTTTACTTCTGCATCGTATTTTATTCATATTTTATATTATATATTTGGTGTATAATTGTAAATTTTGTAAATACAACTCAATTTACTCCCATATTGTATTAGTCATCTGTGCAACAATATATTTAAATTGATGTTAATAATTTATTCTAATTGTTGGCTAAACGAGCTCAATCCAAGAGTAATAGTTAGCCAACAGTTTCCAAACAACTTGAATATTAAGCTCCATGGGCTAAATAAGAAGGTTGATTTGTGACGAAATCATTGGGCGCCGAAATGTTATAGCTAACAAAAGGAGGCATGCCTCAAACAATAATGGACAGAAATTAGGCAAGGAAATAAGTGTGGGGCCCATGAAATAGTGTGGGCTCTTTCGCAATTTCCATGAGCTCTTTTGCAATTCCATAAGCTCTTTTCGCATTTATTAAATAAGTTGGATTTTCCATGAGCTCTTTTGCAATTCCATTTGTAAGTTGCAATTACATATATTGCAACAATATGTAATCTAAAATTTGACTATTTAATAAAATAGAATCGCTTCTAAGCGGTCTGGCTGGTTTTCCTAGAGAAGCATCCCACCTATTATCAGTTGCCTTATCAGACATCACACAAAATAGAGAGTAAATGCACCTACACACAATCGCAAACCACCTAGATCAATGCGACTTACATTTACGAGCTATTTTTGACAACGAACTTATGCAAGAAAAGACTCGACATGAGTGCAGTTGGATAATTTTTTCAATATGACCTCGATCTGAGCAACACCAAAGGAAAAGAAGAAGGGAAAGGTAACCTGGAAAGGGGATGATTTTGCCCTAACCCCCCCCCCCCAAAAAAAAAGAACTTTTGAGGAAAAGAATTAAAGTAAAAGCTCGTCACAAATTTATGAGATTTTGCAGTTAAGATCGAAGCCTTTTTGTATGAATTCTTCTGAGATTTTGGGCTTGATTCGGTTTCCTTCTCCTTTTAAATCATGACGACTTCCTTTTTGTCTTTTGTATCATGTTTTTGCTTCATTTTCTTCTTTGTGAACTTGCATTTACATCATCTGTAAAATGAACATAATTGATGGGACTGATACTGGAAGGGGAAGAGAACGATCAAGTTTTGCTTCTACACTTGTGATATTGGAAGGAGGAGATAATCGATGTTATTTTCAGATCTTGTAGAAATACAATACATGTATGATTTTCTCTTCTACATTTTAGCAAACACCTTGTATGCACACTGCGTTCTCCATCGCAATAAGTCTTTTACTCCATCATCATTTTCCTTGATACAAACAGCCTACCTTCATACCTCCAACATAAACCTTAATACTTTAATCCATCAAAATAGGAACAGAGAAATTGAGAAATTTTTTGGGAGCCCATCATCATCATCTTCTTCTTTTTTCTTTTGTTAATCTAATCTAATTCTATTGTTTTGTTTACTTTACTCATGTGTTTTTAGAAATTGAGAATTTGTTTTGCACAGAAGGGTTTTTCTCAAGTACTGATCTATTTGCGAGGTGGTAAGCTTGGTTGAGAGACACGGGAGGAGGAGGCCCTAGGGGGTGGGGGGGTTGGTGGGGGGTTTGCATCGGAGGGTTGGTCGGGAGCCTTTTGTGAGAGCGGGTGAAGTGAATGACTGGAGATCATATGTAATCTACTAGTTCGATTTCATAGAAAATATCATGTGCAGCATACATGGCAATTTATTATTGGGGGCTGTTTTTTGTGGGTTATAAGCTCAACCGGTCCTAAAGTTTTCTCTTAATAAAAACACACAAGCAGGTTGGATTATTTTCAAATCCTTCTTTTATTAGATATTTACTAAGACGATTATACTATATGCATCCGAATTGCTTTAACCCATAAAAAGATATTTGTAACTTGATAGAATAAATACTTCAAGATTTTAAATTACATACTTTAGGCATTTGATATCTTTCAGAGGTTTTCAATAAATATCATTATCTAGTAATCCATATAAATATATTTTAACAACATCCATTAAATGCAGATTCAAACTTTTTGTAAATACCAAACTAATAAAAAATATGAATGTAATTGTATCCATTATAGGAGAATATGTTTCTTCATAACCAATACTAGGTTTCTAATTGCAACAATTGTATCTTACAATTTCATTTATCTCATTATGTTTAAATACTCATTTATATCCAACAAGTATCACACTTTCAGGTGTTTTGACCTATATTCCAAATACTTTACATTTTCTAGTAACCTCAATTTTGCTTGAATTGTTTCTTTCCATTTTGACCAAGTATTTCTATGTCGACATTTTTTATGGTTATTGAGCAGAACCATGGCAATTAGGATCTTAGGAGGCAGTGACCACTATGCTAATAGACGTCTGGAGTCGGTATGCTAATTTCTCATCCTCCAATTAGTCCTTCCCCATGGTTTATTGTTCCAACAAATAAATAATTGTAGGAGTGAAATCTTAATATAATTCGAAAAAGCGAGAATGGTCACGGAAGATATTCATTTTTACCATAATATCTGGTGATATCTAGAACAAATTTAAACGTAAATATATTATTGACAACAATTTTATTTCTATCAAACAATTTTGTCATACTTATATAATGTATCAATATCTTGTTATTTTTAAGTACATTTTCCTCTTCGATCGTGGGATTCTATTCTGGGAGAATTTTGAATAAAAAGTTTGGATAGATTCATAGCTCTTATCACTTGTTTGCGGGTATCACCTCTTAAGGAGCATTGATTTTTCTCTCTTCTTCCAATGAGCTTATCATTGCACCAATAGACCTTTCATATTTCAGGCATGTCTACGGCTCCTTGATGAATTAACCTTAGTGCTTCCAATCTGGTCATGCACTTTTTCGCAATGCGCCTTATGGTGACCAATGCTGGAGATTTGTCACCATAAGGCTGAACACGAATAGGAGCTAGAAGCCCTCAAATGTGATTAGACCAAACGGGAAGTTGTATTATTTGATTGTCCTACAAGTACATTGATGTCTGCTAGAGTATTAGCAATTAGAATGTGAGACTGCACTATTTTCTTTTTATCTGTAAATGTACTTGAAAATGAATGATCCTTTGAATTTATAGTTCATAATGATTCGTATAAGAATCAAGATGTGATGTGTCAAAGTGTTCCATGTTATTTGTTTGTATATTTCTAACAACATTGATGTCTGCTAGAGTATTAGCAATTGGAATGTGAGACTGCACTATTTTCTTTTTATCTGTAAATGTACTTGAAAATGAATGAACCTTTGAATTTATAGTTCATAATGATTTGTATAAGGATCAAGATGTGATGTGTCAAAGTGTTCCATGTTATTTGTTTGTATATTTCTAACAACTTTTCCTCTCTAACAGTGTGAAGATTGTTTCATTAAAATGAAAATCTTCAAAACATGCCTTACAAAATTTCTAGTTAAAGATTCAATGTATTTATTGAGAGAGAGAGAGAGAGAGAGTCAAAACCAACATATATTCCAAGTCTATGTTGAAGACCTATCTTAGTGCTTTAGGAAGCTGCAATTGGAATATACACAACACAACCAAAAGTATAAAAATGAAAAATATTTAGTAGTTGGACAAATGCAAGTTGTGATGGGGAATAGTTATTATAGGCAGTTGGTATTCAAACCAACGATGCGGCATGCAAAACTGCATGTTTCAAAGCAAAAGGTAATGGTCAAGTAAATAATTGCAGATGTTTAATAAATAATTAAATTAAACTATTTTGAATATGTGTACTGACAATAGGATGTTCAACATTAATTTCAACTAACATACAATAATTATCAAAAACTTGTGATAAGCTGAATTCTCTTACATTATCCAATCGAATAGGCTGAATTGGAAAATCAGGAAATTGAGCCTGTGATCTAATAACTGTACAAGAAGTCTAGTAAATATAATATTTCGAGTAGAGAGTAGGTGAATGTATAGTGCACATATATCTTCATAGATTATTTGTAGAAATGATGGAAATTAAATAGTTATCTTGTAAGGGAATTGTTTGATTTTTAGATCCCTTGAGACCATGCTTCATATGGATAATCTATTGATAAAAGAATCTTCTGGTTCTTAAAGACATATTTATATGAATTCTCAGTTATTCAATGTATCATGATTGATCTTGGGTGACCAAGATGATTATGCCAAAGCATAAAAATTTAATTATTTTCATTGTGGTATAATATAACCCAGAATAGAGAACTGATAATTTTTCTAATATAAGCTTTTGATCCAAATTTATTGTTGTAATATAAAGATATTCATCACTGCCTTCATTGGTAGTTTCATCATGATGATAACCATGATGACAAATATATTTAAAACTGAGTAAATTTCTTCTAAATTCTAAAAATACAAAGTATCATCAATACAAAATTTTATTCATTTTGATAATATGATATTGGTGTTGGGGCCTTTAATTAGATTTGATTAATTGGATATTATATTAAATTTTGCTCTATTTAATGTTAAATATTAAAAATATTTCTTATATTTAAAAATTATGTGTGTTGTACAACTATCTAAAGACACAGATCTTTTCCAATAATTTTGGAATAGGTGAGTGCATCAATATGTATAAAATAAGTTAATTTTTTTAATGTATAAAAAATATTATAAAAAATATTTATAAAATTTTGTTAATGTAAAAGAAATTTTAACAATATGTATAAAATATAACAATTCAAACATAATATAATTACATAATATATAGAGAAAATTAATTGTTACGACCATATGCATCACTCATCAAAAGATTATTGTATTCGTTAGGATCTACAAAGAAATAAGAAACATCCGAGAAGAGTAGGTCCATTAAATTTGGATTATTAAAACAAGTTAGATAGTCTTTTCGATCTTTGTGGTTAGCAAAATCTATGTCGATCAAGTTTTCTTTTTTCTTTATGGATGCTTTATTTATGTTCACCAAATGTTTGAACGTACAACATGTAACTTACCAGTGTCCTTTCATACGACGTCTGTGACATTTACATTCATATTTCTTTTCAGGCTTATTTTGCAAGCATTTGTTTTCATTTTGTTTTATTGTGATGTGGTTCCACTTTTGGGTCTGGTTTAGATAGTGAAACCATCTCAACTCATCTAATTATTACAACTTTCTCAAACTTCCAAACAAAATACAATAAATAATTAAAAATTTTCAAATACCAAAATAAAAATAATATTCTAACAATATTTTATTTAATTTTTAACTTTCATCTTATGTTAACTTATTATCCAAACTAGACCCCAGTGATATGTAGGATTCTCTTTGAAAAAACTTTTAAGTATGTATTCCTTAATTTCAATAGTTCTTTCTATCACGTCCACGACCATAGTTTCCTTTATCATGATAAAATGACACTCTATTCGCTTCAGGGAATGGAGTAGAACCGTTTGGACGAGACTAATGTTTTTTCAACAACAATTTGTTATTTTGTTCAGCCACGAGCAAATAAGATAGTAATTCAGAATTCTTTGTAAACTTTAGCTTTCGATATTGTTGTTGCATGAGCACATTCGAGGCATATATATATTTTTCCAATATATCCTCATAAGTGACTTTTTTGTTACATAGTTTCAACTATGAACTAATTTTAAAAAACGCATAATTATATTCACTAATAGTCTCGAAATTTTGCAACTTTAAGTGTATTCAATTATAATAAGCTTTTGAAAGGATTACGGTCTTTTGATACTAGTATCTCTCCCTTAAGTATCCCATAGAATCAATGGTATTTAGTTTTCAATTCTTCATGTGGCGCCCCCAACTTCCATGTACAGACACACATGGAAATCGAGACACCCGGGATGATGACAACACGGTCACACACCCCATCGACATGTGCTGAGTGTGTACAATGCAACACGTGTACAATAAAATACGCAGCGGAACGGTTAAGTCAAATAACTAAGTACCAGAGTTTTAATACAATATCAGAGTACTGAAAATCCACATGTCAACATAATACAATTTTGTTTACAAAACAACATCAAATCAAATAAAATACAATAAGCAAAAGCAGCAATAATCTTCAACACAAATATAGCCCATGTCCCTACTCCTCAAGCGGAGCCGCATCCTCGGACTCAGCATCATCAAAACCTGCATCAAAATCTACAGTCCCACAAAATGGAACCGCAGGTAAGTAAAACCTAAAAAAAAAACTCAAAGACATAAATATATTTAAACAACCAACGCTATGCATGCTCATGATGACCCAAGCGTAAAACCCGAGAAAACACCATTTCTCAAAAAACACAATTTTCCCACTCAAGCCAAAAACACCATTTGGCACAAATTAACAATCCAGGAATAATTACATTAATTCCAATTTTAACCGTATGCACCATGGCCTCCCCTAGGGACCATCCACATACTCTGGCTTCCCATCTTCACCCCACGGGTAACGGCCGTGCAAGTGATACATGAGTGATGCCCAGTTCCGCGCCCACCGCGTACATAGCCAGGCATCCTCTGACCCCCGCCAGCCCGAGGAGTCACGGAGTCGGATCGAGAGCGCTACCATCCCGTCCAAGTCCCG
>QEOT01001480.1:21276-36462 GCA_003123785.1 Pterocarya stenoptera
AGAGCAGAGGTCTTGAGTTCGAACCCTGACTCTATACTTTATTTTATTTAATTAAATATTCCATTTGTTGGGCCTACTCATTGAAAAAAAGTCTGACTTACAAGTCAGGGGGAGTGTTAAGATATAAAATAAATAATAAAATCTACATCTTCCCATTAGCTTAAGCTTTTAAGACAAGTGGTACTTTAACAACCTAAAGCTTAAAAGTCTTTAAAAAAATCCCAATACTGACTTATAAACTCCGGCATACCTTTCCTCATTCCCTTGTTAATTGAATACTTATATATTCAGCCCTATTTTAGCTTTTCTTAACTTGCATGAAATATCTTCCGCTTTTAAGTAGTCTTTAGCTCGTTTTGATGAGCTTGCACAAGTACTGCATCATGTGCATGTGTTTAATTGACTTAAATGTTCAGAGAATTAAGAGCAGCCTCTGGTCTTTTCAAAGAGTTTATACCCTGGTCTCTTTTCATGAAGTGTACGCAATTTTTGAGCTTGAGACTTCCTAGTTCTAACTCAAGTATGAGAAGTGTACCTACGTATGCGTAGTGCTCCCCGGCCAATATTCGATAATAGCGACTGATCTTGTACTTGGGGAATAAGATATATATATATATATATTTATATGCATGATTATAACGTAACTGGCACATGCATGGCTCGATCGGCCTTTTTTATGAGAAAAAATTGATAAATAATTTTCTATACAAAGAAAATGATGTGAGCAGAATCAGGTCCTTTATCAAGTAGAAGCACATGCATGGTGGCCGGGAAACTGATCGATCTCACTCCCCTAAAGCCACTAGTACTCCACAAAATATCTAACTCAGCTTTATTCACAGAAGAGACTAGCTAACTATATTATACATTTTTCCAGATTAGGCGTCATGTCTAATTATATTTTTCTTGTCCCTGGCCCAAAAACCTATTAATGGATGAATCCAGCTAAGGACCAATGTTGATTTGATGCTGCATAATATCATTCCTCACATAGCTAGGAGTTAAAGTTATGTCTGGGTAATGAGGTATTTTAGGTATCTTGTGAATAATAATGAAAATGTAATTATAGAATATTGAATATTTGTGAATAATAATAAAAATTAAGTAAAAAATAATAAATAATAGTGAAATATTCCTAAAGAGCTAGTCTTGGTATCCAAACTAGGAGTCTAGGGGCAGGCATGCACGTACGTACGTTTGGTGATCAGTGAATACTGATCATGGGATTTTTTGGCGTACGTAATTACCTAGCTAATTAACTAGGTGCTCGAATTTATTGTTTTCCACTAGCAGATACCAACTGGGGAAATACAATTTATCTTCCATTAATTACAGAAAGTGTCATTTTTTAAGAAAGAAAATGTCAGAATAGTTTTTGTTCTTCTTGGGGCCGGGCTAGCTATATATTGACAAATATTAGTCACTGATCTCTTATATTTTACGCTTCCATGAAGATATCCTTTCTGCATTTACAACATCATGAATTGGCCTGGATATCTTTCCTTATTGAGGTTCCATGGATATAGAACGTTGATGTACAAGATGATGCCGAATGTGCTATATCCCACATTTGGAACGAGCTAGTAATAAATGCCTTCAATGAAATTTGGGGTACTTTAATTTTTTCTGGCGGCCGGCCAATAATTTCAAATACACACATATATATAATATATAGAGCTAATTTTATTGTTTAATTATATACTATAAATAATAATACTACTAACAAAATGAACATATATATATATAATGCAGGTTGTTTTATGGGTAGCTATTCCCTCTCTTCTGGAAAAAGGACAAGTAACCATTGTGATGACGGTTTACTTAATCATATTTCTTTTCCAATATCTACCAAAGATCTACCATTCTGTCCGCCTCTTGCGTCGCATGCAAAACCTCTCTGGCTACATTTTTGGAACAGTTTGGTGGGGAATAGCCCTCAACTTGATTGCATATTTCGTAGCCTCGCATGTAAGTTTCCCTTTTTCCGGTCAGTATATATTTAATAATTTGCTCCTTTCCTGTGAAAGTTATGATTCCTTATAAATTTGTCGCTTAGGCTTTAACGAGAATCAATTCAAATAAAAAAGTTAGCAGTAAAAATATAAAAGATGAAAAGATTGGGGAATGTTAGGAATATTTGTACAAAGGTAAACCATAAACTAATAATGCTCCATGTGAACCCAAAAAAGGGAATCATCCTTGTACTTTTTTAATAAAAAAAAGACAGAAACGAGAATAACGTTGTAACGTAAGTTATAAAGACTATAGTCTATAGTATCACAGTTCCAACTGTTCAAGTTTTACGTTGATTTTGGGGTTGATCTGGAAGCGGCAAATCATGTCTTGCTTTAATTTGGGCTTTTATAGGTAGAGAAAGTAACCAAAAGAAAAAGCCTTTCGCAAAACAAATGTGAGAGAATTTTTCAAGGGGCGAAAATACAGGAAGTGCACGGGGGCATCGTGATCCATGTCATGATATTGGTACGTAGCAGGCACTAGGCAGTACTAGACCTAGCTAGAAGCCTCATCACCGAGTAACAAAAATCGTGTTTTAATTTACTACATGATCTATAGGACTGCTAATAATTACTTCGAATAGAATATTTCCTAGATTGATCATCTCATCCTTTAATTTCTCTAAAATAAATAAAGAATGGCTTTTTACTGAAAAAAAAAAAAAATCTAATTTTATCAAATAATTCTTGTTAGAAGTTGGCCTCTGACGCTCAAGTTTGTGAGACTATGTTTCACTGTTTTTTCCTTTAACTATATATGTGGGTACGTACGCGTCAGGCGGCGGGAGCATGTTGGTACTTGCTAGGAATCCAAAGAGCTACACAATGCCTGAAAGAGCAATGCAGAGCAACTAATAGTTGTGGTTTCAGAATGCTATCTTGTAAAGAACCTATATATTACGGAACAAGAAGCATGGTGAGAGATGGAGCTAGATTGTTATGGGCAGAGAACAAGCAAGCAAGGTCTACCTGCTTAGAAAGCTCTGAGAATTATCAGTATGGAGCCTATAAATGGACTGTTCAAATTGTTACAAACGATAGCCGCTTGGAGAAGATACTTTTTCCCATCTTTTGGGGTCTAATGACTCTTAGGTACTATATATTTACCTCCCCCTGTCTCCTACGTTTTTGCTTTCTCCTTCAACAGTATGCGTTAAGTAATGTCTACGCGTTTTCTTAATTTGTTCTTTCCCAGCTTGCATGTTTTGTTTGGTAGTTAATAATTAAGCAGATGGAGTGGACATTGGGGTGAGATAAAATGCGAATAAAAAGTTATTTAAACAGTTCTTAAAGTGCTTTAATTATATGCCTAAAGGTATTGTGTCTTATGCATATATATATATATATATGCGTGGGGCTAGCTTCATGTGTGGATAGACACAGACTTGGATGGATGCTAACTTGTTTCAAGAGGGGCATATTATATATTCGTCAAAGTCGTAGTTCTTTTTTAGCATTATGTTATTGCTCATCAATCATTCTTTGCCTAAAGATCATCTGGGAATATTAAAAAGAAGAGTACTAGTACTTTATAGGCCTAAAGATTTTGGCTTATGCGCATCGACCGCCTTTTGCCCTTTCAAATCATCCGTGTCTTTTTCACTTGCATGTGGATAAATAGGCTCGGTCAAAGCAGTTCTTTTCCGTACATTTTGATATTAATACTAATCGTTTCTTGTTCTGAGCAGCACCTTTGGGAACTTGGAGAGCACTACAGAATGGTTAGAAGTTGTTTTCAATATCATCGTTCTAACCAGTGGACTCCTTTTGGTCACCATGTTGATTGGAAATATCAAGGTAATGCTTCTTGCCAAAATTTAACCGCACAGTAAGCTAGCTCTGCATATTATCACATAGAAAAAAAACCTATTGTCATAATTTTTTTTTTCCAACAGTTTGAGACAATTGAGTTTATGGCATAAGTACTGGATATTATATTTGGCAAATCATTATATTAATATATCAAATGAGTTGAAAAGGTACGTGATTTTCTGTTAGTAAGACGACGGAAAATAATAGTTCACTTTTTGCTGCTCGTATTGAAGCATATATATACCGTATGAGGAGTGCTACATCCATAGACAAATTACACAAATGTAATCTCACAAACTGACTTAATTTTATCTGTATCCGTTAGAATTTTTTTTTTTTTAATTTTTAATTTTATAACAAGCTTTATATTAATACTGAAAACCATTACGAAGAGTGTTTGTCTACCCAAATAACAGGTGCTATAAAATCAGGATATAACCCTTCCCACACACTAAGATCATTTACATTCCAAGCATACTTAGCAAGTTTATGTGCCCCTTCATTTCCCATTAAGTCCTACATGCTGTACGTTTCCATGATGGAAACTGGAAAGTCTTCATCAGCTCTTGAATCTCTTTAATCACAGTGCCAAGCAAAGACATTGATCCATTGTCTTGAAAGTGCTTTAACCACTAACATTGAATCACTTTCGATAATCAGATTAGGAATCCCCCTATGAAGACATAGCTCCAGACCTCTGAAAATAGCCAACAATTCTATTTCTGTTGAGTCATTGAGTGCAAACTCCTCCTTGCTGGCTGCTAACAAAACTTCTCCCTTCTAATCTCTAAGAAGTATTCCCACCCTTGCTCTTTGTTGACCATGAAATATAGCCCCATCTATATTAAGCTTCAAAGCTCCTTGTGGAGGAGGTGTCCAAGTCCCTTTGCTCTTCTTTTCCACAGACCTTACCTTTTTATGATCAGGCCACAAGGATGGTGCATAATGCACTGCTTCATCAGGCTGAATCTCTTTATTCTCATACATTCTTTGATTTCGTCTATACCAAAAGCCCCATGCAATAAGAAAAAGCTTTTCCATGCCAGCTCCTCTTTATTACCTCTAGCCTGCACATGTCTAGCTAGCTCACCAAAATAAATGGATCTTACCTCAAGTAGCGTGAATAAGTTTTGATTCTCCCAACACTGTCTTAAATTAGGGCAATAATATAATGCATGTAAAACATCTAATTCTACCCTATCACCATAGAAGATACAGTTTTCTTCCATTAGAACCTGCCTTTTCTTCAAGTTAGATTTTGTTGGTAGGCCATTAATCTTACAAGCTCCCCAAGCGAAAACTTTCACCTTGTTTGGTATTTGTAGTTTCCACAACACTTTCCATATCTGCTTTTGCTATTCTGCATTAGAACTTTCACCTTGTTTGTCTTCTGTTTCCATTGATCAAAATATTTTGTATGCACTTTTCACCCCATAAACACCACTTTTCTCTGGTTCCCAAATTAACTTATCCATTTGATCACCTGGACTCAATATAATTTTGAACACCTCTACTGTTGTTGCTCGAACTGGAAGAAGCTAGTTAACTTTCTCTACATCCCACCAGTGTGTATTCTTATCAATGAGGTCTTCCAACTTTTGATTAACATCCAAGCCAATCTCATTAACACTTTGTTTCAGAAGTCAATGGTTAGGTACCCAATTGTCTGTCCAAAGTTTAATATCTCTTCCATTTCCCACCCTCTATCTACATCCATATTTAAAGCCTTTCTTAGCCTGCCATATATCTCTCCAAGCATAAGATGGTGAGTAACCCAGTTTTGCTTCAAGAAAACATATTGTATTGGGGAAATATTTTGCTTTGTAAATATTGTGCAACAGAATGGATTCCTCACATATAGTTCTCCAATCTTATTTAGCTAGTATAGCCATATTGAAAGTTTTGAGATCCTTGAATCTCATTCCCCATTCTTTCTTAGGTTCACACATTTCGCTCCAACTAAGCCAATGATTTTTTTTTCTCCTCATTTTTCTATTCCAACCAAAACTTTGACATCATCCTTTCAAGATCCTTGCAAAATCTTTCTAATTTGTTAAATCTATTTTACAATAAAAATAATTTTATAATCTGACATAACATATCAAATCATGTCAATTTATGAGATTGATTTTGTATAATCCTTTGCGATAGAGTATTTTCCATACCGTAATGATTGCTAGCTAGATAGTTGTTTTTTTTTTTCTTGGTTTTTGGTTTCCTAATAACAAATGTTGTCATTAATCCTATGGCCATGTATACATACAGGTGTTCTTGCACGCAACTACGTCAAAGAAACAAGCAATGCAATTGAAAATGAGGAATCTAGAGTGGTGGATGAAGAAGAGGGGGTTGCCTCCAGGGTTCAGGCAGCGAGTGCGTAACTATGAGAGGCAAAGATGGGCTGCAATGCGTGGAGTTGATGAATGCGAGATGATAAGTAACCTTCCTGAAGGCCTTAGGAGGGACATAAAGTACCATCTCTGTTTGGACTTGGTTAGACAGGTAATTAATTTTTTTATTTTATTGTTTTATGCTGGACAGAGATATAGGTGATTATTTAACACCATATATTATCAATATCTCTCACCACAATTTTCAAATGGCAGTGATCTATTAATCAATAAGCTAACTTGGTCGAATCCGTTCCAGGTTCCATTGTTCCAGCACATGGATGATCTGGTCCTAGAGAACATCTGTGACCGTGTGAAGTCCCTCATATTCACCAAGGGAGAAACCGTAAGTAGCAAAATTCAAATATTTTCATCGCAACATCACTACGAAAATAAATGATATTGGAAGCCTAAGTAGTAAAGGTTAACCATGAAGTTGTGTTCCATGCATGCAGATAACTAGGGAGGGCGACCCAGTTCAGAGAATGCTATTTATAGTGAGGGGTCATCTTCAAAGCAGCCAAGTTCTTCGAGATGGCGTTAAGAGTTGCTGCATGTTAGGCCCCGGAAACTTCAGTGGTGATGAACTTCTTTCATGGTGCCTCAGACGACCTTTTATCGAGCGGCTGCCGCCATCTTCATCGACATTAGTGACTATCGAAACAACAGAAGCGTTTGGGCTAGAAGCGGAGGATGTGAAGTATGTTACGCAGCACTTTCGTTACACATTTGTTAACGAGAAGGTTAAGAGGAGCGCCAGATATTACTCGCCCGGGTGGAGAACATGGGCGGCCGTGGCGATTCAATTGGCATGGAGGAGGTATAGGCACCGGTTGACGCTGACATCTCTGTCATTTATTAGGCCAAGGAGGCCCGTTTCTCGGTGTTCTTCAATGGGAGAGGACAGGCTCCGGCTTTATACGGCTTTGTTAACTTCACCAAAGCCCAATCAAGATGATTTCTTCAACTATTGAAATTAATCAAAAGCTAGCTAGCCGTATGCAGGCTTCGTGAATATTTTACTTAATTTGCTTGATTTGGTAATATTAATTAAGTACTTTTCACTTCCATGTTTCCATTACTTCGATAGCGGATAGGAAAACAATATGCATGGCTCCTAGCTTGTTCTTGATCCCTAAAATTAATTTTAGGTTAAAAATAATTGGAGGTTCCACCTTTACAATTTTATCGAGGTGCATGAATGATGTTCTTCTTCGAAACTAGTGCACGTTCATTCCCTCGAGATCATGGATTACCTGCATGGCCTCGTTTAAACGTCTTTCATCATGTGGTGTAATATATAATATAGAACTCTTACCTGAACTCAATTAGCCTAATTGTAATTAATGATCAATGGCTTTGAGAACGGCTAAAACCGTACCCACCTTGCTTAATTAAACAAAGAATGTTTAATCAAGTTGAAGCATAGAGAGTTTTGGGACAATCACATGATCTTTCTGATTATTGTTTTATTTTGGATTAACTACGTACTAAATTGGTTCCTCTGCTTGGACTTAAAAATAAAGCTACTCCCTGCCTTTAAATTATGGGTTCTACTTCGTGTTTTTAAAAATATTGATCAAATTAATTATTATTTAAAAATTCTGTTCCTAAACCATCTTAAGATTAGGTTTGGATGTTGAGATAAGATGAAAATTTTTGAAAATTTTGTAAATAGTGTTAAGATGAAAGTTTAAAATATTATTTTTTAATATTATTATTGTCTTGGGATTTGAAAAAGTTAAATTAAAATTTAAAAAAGTTAAATTTTTTATTATATTTTATATAGAAATTTGAAAAAGATGTAATGATGAGATGAGATGAGATAGAGATGAGAAATCTCATCTCTCCCCCCAAACATAACCTAAATTTGCTACTGTGTGACATTACACTTGGCATGCCATGCCAGGTGTTTAGTTAATTAATTAATTAATTTTTATAAAAAGAATGGAAATAACCAAATAATATACAAAGGTTATATTCTAAACTTCACCAAAAATAACAAATTCTATTCAAACCAAAAATATCATGAGCTTCTAAAAAGTAACAAAAAATATTATTTTTTTATTAATAAAAAACTATTCCACTTGGCCCACTCAAGGGGCCGGAGGCCACCATCGGCTACTCCTGGAGTAACCTAGATCGGGCCTCCATGGCTGACCCAACGGGGGTTGGGTGGACCTCAACAGCCACTCATAAGGTTCCCTAAGGGGTGGTCAGATCCGTGGGTGACCCACAAGGGTCAAGCATAGATACACCAAGAAGATCAGGTCGCGTCTCCTGCTGTTTTTTTTTTCAAATGAAAATGGGTAAATTATTACTTGGTTTGGTAATTCACTGCGTCCATGAGAACCTTGACTTGACGAAAAGCACAAGAAAAATAAAAGAAAGGTTCTTGATCATAAGATATGAAGACTTGTTGAGTGGATCGTTTGCTGAATTGATGGGTCAATTTTTGGGTGATTTCCCCAGTAGTCGGGGTAATTAACCGATCAGGGGATCGTTTGCTGCACTTTTATTATGTCGTCCCAGTAAATTAAAGGCCCATTGGTTTATGATTTATTACCCCCTTATCAGGAACTTTTTCTAATTTTTTATGTGCACTGGTTTACCCCTCGTTTCAACTAGAACTTGTGATTTTGTGAACAAGGCTTTGTATTCTCATTGACAATAGTTATATTATTATCACAGTCTTCAATTATAAGGGACAACAAATGGCTTGGTCCTTGCGTACGTAGACATCAAATCACGTTGACTTCCTCGCTTCTCATGCATGTCTATATTCTATCTGCTTGCACTGATCATGAAACTGTTATATAACTATATGTTTCTCAAAATGGTAATCAGCTGCAGGTTTCAGGGGCAGCGCCTTGGGCTGAGAACGTAGAGACTTCCGGTACCAAAAAATGATTGGGATACGAAAATAAAGATATTGATGGGTGGATAATGGATTTAGGATTTTTTCCAAAACAAAAAAGATCTTTCAGGTCTACAAACACAAGTAAGACATGATTCGAGAAGATGAGTAATGGAGAAGAAGAAAAAATCAAGCTTTCACTGTCTCTAGTGCTGCAAAGTGGCTTGTCTCGACTTCAGGACCCGCAGAGCCCCTGAAGAGCAAAATGGCAAGGCTGCCTATGCAAAAATAGATGAAGCAGCCAGAGCAATGGGTCACAAACGAACCAAAATCTGTCCCGACAATGCATTGCCACCCAGGTCCATATGCCCCATCAAATTCCTGCAAAATGACAATCCCAATCAATAATCCAGTGATAGGTCCCAACACAGAATGAAAAGTGGATTATTTCTCTTCGGGTGAGAAAGTACCGCACGGTTTGAATAACAATTGATTTCCTCCTTTCATTGATAACTTTTGGCTGCTTTAATAAGCAAAGCCACGTACAAGAATACCGAAATAAGTGACAAACGAACTGCCGAAATAAATGACAACATGCAACTGAGTAGCTAGTAACCGAAACACACGACAAGCACGTAACAACATGAAAACAGAGCACACGAAATAAACATGCAAAAAACAGAGCACGAACTAACGAAGTAAATATGCAGAAAACATCCTCTAACTGCCTATGATCCAGTCTACGAAGCATGCATACAGGATCTTCACTTAATGACCCAGTCCACACCGCATGCATACGAGGAGATCTTCACGTAACAACCTCATCCTTGATACTTGGGATTTTGCTTTAGTTTCTCTCAGACTTTCGTTGCCTATCATCCAGAAGACTAGTCATGATTCCAATGTTTCACTTTTGCATTGATGCATGGACCTTTTGGGAAGTTGCATCCTTGATGTATGAACCGATCATGCATTCATGTTCATAAGTGTAAGGCCGCATTCATATGTCGATTTTGAGGGAAGTAAAAAGCTGGCCTTTAGGGTACTACCTCATTTAAATTTTGGCTAGGTTTTTGTTACATATACAGGCTAAGGTGCTAGGCAAGATTCCGTTCAATTCCACCTTTTTAATTAACATGTTCAAGTCTTAAAAAAGTGATACTCTACCTTTTTTATGAAGCGGGCAATCTCAGTGGCCTCGGTGACATCGAAAAAGTCGAGCGCCTTTGCTGCTAGATCAAGGGCATCCTGCTGTATGGTTTGGAGCATATCAGTCTCTCCAATAACTGCTTTTCCTTCTAGCATGGTTAATACAGTAGAAAGAAGGAAACTAATTACTTTCTCTAAGACAGTACTCGGAGTACCTGGTGGTGGTACTCTTCACAGTAAAGCGATAGAAGCAAATTTTGAGACTGGATTTGTGGATGAGGGTAAGATGGCATGCACGGAAGTGGAGGAGATTATATAGAGTAGGGAAAGAAAGGGCCGGTGCTAATGAGCCAGCCACGCATATTCTTTCCAAAAAAGCAAAAGGGTTAACCACGTATTTCGATCCTTTGTTTGTGGTCACCAAAGTATGCTGTGGAATTGGCCGGCTCTACCTTAGCTTGCCACCGTTATGGTCAGCAGCACATGGAGTAGATGTGCAGGGGAAGAAAGCTTGCCTAGACTCGAGACACGAAAATTAACTGCGAATTTTCTGGTCCTGCTTTATTTTGGACACTTCATTCTTTCTTTGTGGCTTATGATCAGTAAGATTTTGCCAAGTGCTCGGCAAGATATGATTGAACCGTAATATTTTGTCGACTTCTTGTTGTCTGTTTTGCTCGAGACAATGGGTGAGAGTATGTGACTCATTAATGGCCTTTAGTACTCGAAATTTCCAGATTCTGTGACACCACACGATGGTTTGATCATGTTTGTTACGTACAAGACTTGATTAATAAGAAGAATCTTGGTAAGCAACGCCAAAAAGGACTTGATGGGGACACACCGATTTGTAGAGATAAGACAGTAGTAGTTGGTTATATGGAACAGAAACAGATGAATAACGGTTCAAGTATTTAGCACACTTTGAAAGTCGATGCATGCTGCTTAATTATTTAGTCAGTATCCTATAAAAGTAAGAGATCAAGGCATTGCACGTTATATAAATAGCAGGAGCTGTACATTCTCTCAAATTTGGTGACCTACTGGCTCAAGAAAAATTTGGTGACTATACATGTATACCTTCGGTTTCAGAAATGATTATTGAATCTTATCTTTTATTTTTGAAATCAAAAGCCCTCTCATTTCCACTCTGTGTTTTCTTTCCGTTTTATTTGGTGTATGGGAAAACCTGGCTACTTGTCTGAATAAACACCAAGGGCGTACTCACTATCATTGTCCAACAAAGAACATCAACTTTGGCAGGCCACCATCAAGGGAGCTTGGATCCTTCTAGCGACCTAAAAGTCCGTGAATTTTATCTCCATCTCCATCACATAAGGACTCTTATCGGCATCCTTACCTTTTCTGGCTCATTGTGCTCCGCACCTTGTGTCTCTGAACTCTGATACTTGAAAACATGTCAGCCAAATTGTGTCCCTAACAAGCAAGTTTTTTCAAGAACTTGAATCACTACAAGTCTAAAAATAGATTCTAAAATTGAGAGAATGTACATATATAGTGGTCTTCAAAATGGTTCAAGTCTTCAAGATATGGGAGAAAAATAACGCTTGGCTGAAATTCCTGGGATGCTTTTCAAAGTAAACCATGTCGAATTGTGCTGTCCATGCTTCTCTGGAAGATATCAATCACCCAATTCCACAAAATTTGGATTCATATACACGATAAGTTCTAATTACAAATATGATATCTCTTCAATAAAACCCTTGCGCTTATAATGGGTGCATTGAGTACTTTTCCCATTATTGTCAACCCATAACATTCCAAAAATAGCTGCAATAAGATCAACCATTAGTTAAAAGGAAATAATTAGAGTGTTCGAAATTTAATATATATAATGATTTTGTTAAAAAAAAGTAAAATAAAAATCTCCATTGTATCACTATCATGAATATCTATCACACACAACGTGGCCGTTGGGTGGTTGTGCCACCCCATTGACGTTTACAGCCAACCTTTCAAGATTTTCTTTATGATTTATAGTCGAATATTCCTTGTCAAGCTCTCTACGCTTCCACGTAAAATGCGGTGGCGACTGCTGATCCTCACTGACATCGATCCAACCCACCCCTGACAAACAACGTGGCACCGACACTTCCGTATCGGCAACGCAAAGCTACCAAACCAAACCAAATCACAACACCTTGTCCTGTCCCGCAGACAAATTAAGTAAATGCCCAAAAAATTTAAAAAAAAAAATTCCAAAACCTCAAATTAAAACCTTCGCAGCACCTTCTTAGCCACTTTTCTCTCCCCACCACGACCAGTCCATTTTTTTTCACATATTCCCTAATATTACGTTTCCCCAATTCCTCTCGAACCTTACCTCTCCACATTTCTATCTCTGATATACGCAACACATTCTTTTGAATAAGAGTTATCTCTATCTTCCCTTTTGTGATCTTATTCACCGCCACAGCCACCTCCACCTCCACCGCCACCGTTTGTCAACTAGGCGACGAGACGACACAAAATGCCGCGTCGTTTCTTCGCCTGCTTCGGCAGAGAAAGCGCTTCTAAGACGTCGTCTGGAGAACGGAACAACGCTACGGCGGACGTGTCGGCGGAGGAGCAGCGGCATGGCGGGCCGGTGCTGGTGGAGCTGTTCTCCTCGCAGGGTTGTGCCACGTCGCCCGAGGCTGAGCTGGTGATGTCTAGGCTGGGTAGGGGGGACTTCGATGGGCCGGACCTGCCGCCCGTAGTGGTTCTGGGCTTCCACGTGGACTACTGGGACTATATGGGCTGGAAGGACCCGTTTGGGTCCAGCCAGTGGACCGTAAGGCAAAAGGCCTACGTGGAGGCCCTCAAGCTTGACACCATGTTTACGCCCCAGGTGGTGGTCCAGGGTAGAGCCCAATGTATTGCCAATGATGAGAATGCTCTGTTGGCCGCCATCAAGGACGCACCCAGATTCCCTGCCCCCACGTTCCAGGTTGGTACTATTGATCTTTCTTTGGGATTCACAAAATATGAATCCAAATTTTGTGGAATTGGGTTGGAGTTATGATTTGTTTATGTTTTTTGGCGTGCGTGCCAGTATGTTGTATTTTAGGTGGGCTAGGAATCATATCTCCAAGATCGCACTTGCATTTTATCAAAAACATTTGGTAGAACACACGCAATTTCCCTTTTTTCCTTTCCGGGATGTAGTATGTGTTATATTGTTCACATTGTGCTTATATGCATTCATCTCCTTACACTTCATCAATAAAATATGAGGGACATTTCTTGGTAAATTTTTGCAGAGTATCCATTATAATTTATATTATCTTCTAGGAACATATTATAATTCACGGGAAATAAATAGATGGAAAGAAATGTGTATCGTGAAAGAACTTGAACTTGAAATAGATGGTGCAGGCTGTGTATCGTGATGTTGAACTTGAACTTGAACTGAACATGTTTAACTTTGTTTTTTTCTGGTAGATCTGAAAGAAATTTAGACACTAGGCCACCATGATTGTTGCGCAATAACAAAGTTGGAACGCGACTTCCTCACCTAATGAGTGGAAGCCACCTGTTAACAATCATCTATAAATGATATTATGACTGCATTGACGCTTTCATTTGCTACCCTTGTCGAGCTAGATAGCTTGTTGAGTGAGTTGATAGTAGATGGTTTCAAGATAAATTATGATTATATGAGCTGCTTATATTGACTTAAATCTACTTGGCTGCACAACAACAAAATATACATTCTTGATAAATACATGTTGGAGTACTTTCGCCTCCAATCCTATATGGAATAATGAATAACCATCTTTTTATGTTTGAAACTTTGATCACTCTGCACGATTTAATTCCAACAGGCAACCTTCCGAAGTCCGACGATGGACTCCTTGCAAGTCTCCCTAACAGGAGCTCTAAGGAGCAAAGTGGATAATCGTGGTGCCAATGTCATGGTGGCACTGTACGAAAGTGGGTTGGTGACTGACTGTCCCAAGGGGGAGAACAAAGGGCGGGTTCTATCCAATGATTTCGTTGTTAGAAAGCTTGAAAAGCTCTGCACTGTCAAAGACATTTCTGCCAAGAAGACTGTATCAGGAACTGTCAGTTTCTCCCTATGGCAAGGATTCAATGGCAGCAAATGCGGGGTCGTGGTCTTTGTTCAAGATAGCTCTCATCAAATTTTTGGTTCACAGAACTTTCAGTTGCCCGATAACATATGATGAGACACAATAGCTGTCTGTTCTTTACCATAAATCATATTCACAGCATGAAGTTTAGGCCAGGCTGGATTGGATACAGGTGGTTTTATGGGAAAGAGAAACAGAGGATGAATCTCACCTGTCCAATGCGGGTTTCTGAGAAGCTCCCGATAATGTACCTCTCTCTCTCTTTCTCACTCCACAAGTCACCGGGACCTAATTTCAGGCAATAATGTACAGGATATGTTCTGTTTTAGGGGATTGTTTTTCTTTCTTTCTTTGTCCGTCCTTCCAAGTACTGGTTGGATTTTACATGTAGGAGATAAAGAGAGGGAGAGAGTTGCATTGCTATATAATTCTTCTTTTTATATTTGGAGTTGAATTCCTGCGTATTGCATTCTGTGTTTGGGGGGGAGTGGTGTGGTGAGCAACTTTAATTGCTATATTTGTATTTTGTTAAATTTTCATTGCTTTTTTGAGAAATCGTGATCTCTTTTATTCACTGTCCTGTGCTTGGTTGTAGACACTTCCTACATGATATTGCATATGAAGGCCAGCAACTAAAAAAAGAAACTGAAAGCCATAGGCAGAACGTAGCAGCCCCTAGTGGAGAAGAGAGGCTTGCCTTCTGTCCAGTCCTATATAAATGGCATGATATATAGCCCCCCATTAAAATTAGAGACAAAGTTCGCACCCTCTTATGAATTATTACCATCAAAATGATGACTCAAGCACAAGATATCCAACAAAATGCATAAGATACCAAATTAAACTGGGCAGCCTAGCCACAAAGATTT
>QEOT01001480.1:42316-74853 GCA_003123785.1 Pterocarya stenoptera
ACTTTATAAGTTAATATAGAAGTGAGTGACTAGTAACAATCATATTTTACAAAATTAAATTTATAATTTAATATGACTTTATATGATATATTAAATTTACTTTACGATAAATTTAATTTTACAATCTAATTTATCACATTAGTTTTATATATTTATTTTTATAAAATTTTAAAACATTTTTCTATATTGAATGGGAGATATAACACTGAGTATTTGATATATATATATATAAATATATATATATACACAATTAAGGGTGATATCTACATTATTTATACCCAGCATCTAATTCCTGCAAAAAAAAAACTACCCAGCACCTAATATTATAAAGAAAAGATATTTGCAATCGTAAATTATACAATCGTCGCGTAATTATTTTGAAAAAAAGTGAATAAAATATGGAATCTACATGAAAAAAATTAATATTTTAATAGTAGACTCTATTTTTTTTCAAAGCGATTACGCGGTGTTTATGCACTTCACAATTATATGTAGAATTACTTAATATTATATAATAAGAAATTTTATTTGTAATTTCCATTTGCGGACTGTATGTATAGGCTCTTTATTAAATGAAAAAAAATATCATTTTAAGAGAAATATTTTTGTAATTTAAAAAAAAAAAACATCATATCTCTTTTTTTATAAAGTGCGGGGTGATGAACATATGAGAAGAATTTTTCTTTTAAGAGTAATTAATATTGTCAAGTATATGGTTAGGCACACACATTACGATTGGATGGAGAATTCAACGTGGATTTATTTAAAATTTTAATTTATTATTGTTTGTTATTTGATGTAACAAAAAATAATTGTAGCATTACTTAGATAACCATCATAGCATTATACCGTCAAGAAATTATTGGCGTGAAGAGAAAAAAATGCCCATAGCCATAAATTGAGCCCAGTCCACCAAGTCATCACTAAGAAATAAAAGGAGACAAGAAAAAGGACATGAGAGAGATAAGAGGGATATGAAGGTTGTAAATATAAGAAGGAAACAAAAGAGATGGCTGTAAAATGGCAGAGGGTCAGGAGAAGAAAGCAAAGAGATTCACACAAGGGAGATCTGGGACATCTGCCACATCATGGCAGGCTGACATCCACAATAAAAGATCAGACAAACGTATAAAAGGAGAGCCCAAACAACATAAAAGAAGGATAGAAGACGGACGGATGAACTCAAATCAACATTCTCTGTACAATAAGATATGAGAATCCATGAGTGATTGTAAACAGATATATTATACTGAAAGCTTCCCTCCCCAAACCTTATGCACGTAGGCATATTGTCGAACCACGTAAATCTTGGTGTTTAACTCTTTTTACTTTTTCTGTACTTATTTTTCATTCACCGGTATGAGCGTACAAACCTCACCGTACAACCATACTAAAACACTGTCAGGAGCTCTAAATAATTCACATCGTAGCATTGCCGGCATAGAATCACCCAGGCCCGCAAAACAAGAGGTCAACATGCACCTTCATCTTGATCTTCAATTTTATGTTATAGTATTACTTCTAAATAAAATTAAGCTAAATGGCTTTAAAACTGAAGGATGGAGAGTACAAGCTGCTAGAAACCATTAGCATTTTCATATCCATTCAAAAACTGGAACAATATTTACAAGAATTGGAGCGTGGGGGAGATCAATTGGGACCCCAACAGCTCAAGTACATGATTTTTCTCAAAGACTCTTCGGACTTGTCATGATTTTTCACTTTACTGCCGGATATAGCAGAGGAAGACTGAGAGGAGAGTTTGTTGGCCTGAGAATAGGATCTGATATTGTTCTTGGCATGCTGTTGAAGTGATCTTAGAGGCTGATTCCATCTGCAAATCCCTTGGTCTTTCAAGGCCTCCACTGCTCCAATACTTGCTGCCACTAGCCAACCTCTTCTTGCTGCACTCATTGCTTTCTTTCTTTCTTTCTTTCCTACTGAGACAAAATTGAAATTGGGAAGTGTTGTAGATGTAAAAGGGTTTGTGTATTGAAGGTGTTAGATTTGAGGAAGCTGTCTTTCTTATATAAAAGAGTGTGTGGAAAGAGATGGGTGAGCTTTGCAAAAACTAGTGGCGGTGTTACGCCCGCCTGCTGTTTGGGAATTCAGAGAAGTGAGAACCCCTGGTATTTGGTTCCAGTTTTTCCAAAACCATTTGCGTTGCTCATTTGCTATTTCCTTTGAACCTGGACGCTTAGAAAGCGACGGTTTTAAGAAGTACTTGAGTTTTGTATTTTGCGTAGAAACAGTCATTCCGTCTAAAAAACTCTATTATGACTTTTAAAATGTTTGGTGGGTGTTTAAAATAAAGGCAAATCAGCTCTATATATCCATTTGATTTGGGCATGTCAAATAATTTCTTCAAATAAAAACTGGTGAAAGTTCCGCCCTTAGTCAATAGTGGCGTGGCCACTCTTGCATGGTGGCTGCAACATGCGGGGGACTCCTGAAAGAACACGTCTCCTCGTGGGAGATGTGACTTATGTACTACATATTTTTAAATTATTATATATTTATTTATTTTAATAATTTTTTATTTAAATTAAAACTCTAAATAATTTAAATAAAGATACTGCTTATTAAAAAACGAACAGTCATTTTTTTTTTTTTTTAATGTAATGAAGCAACGTTTAGAAAATTATAGATAAGGATCTTGGCCTATTTATAAAAGTAAGTGATTCTCCATCAGTTACATATATTATCGTAAATAAAGATAGGCTGAAAGCTTTTATCTAATACTTTCTATATAGAAATCTGTGAAAATTCACAGTTTAGAAATAATCAATACCTTTAAATACTTGATCAACAATGATCATAAATAAGTGTTCTAACAATTATTTTATTATTAGATTTTCTTCCAAATCTTACCAGACTCACCCCTTTTGATTTCTTTTGAAATGAGAAAATGGTAAACCGTAAATGTATTAAAAGGAATACTTCTACATCTCCCGAGAGATGTAGCCCGAGAATCTACCGAATAGGCAAAAGCAGTTCTTTTATTTTTCTTTTCTTTTTTTTAATGTATTTTTTTAATCATCATAAATACTTTTTAAAGAAATAAAAAAAAAATTACAACATCTATAAAAAAATACTTCCTTGATCATTTAAAAAAAAAAATATCTCATTCGGGACACAATTAAAAAGAGCATAAACAAAAAGACATGCCGGTTTGAATACAAAGTTGGGATCAAGTAGGTGCCAACGGGCCCAACCCTCTGGATTCCAATTTTTTTTTTTCTTTTTAATTTATCTGGGCAAAGATACAATAAAGCTAGAATAAACAAAGAAAATAAACTGCTTTTTGGGTTTCGATCTACCCTTGTGTGGATTCTTGTATCTTACTTGGATTCATTATTTTAGTTTTTATTTGTTACTTTTTAAACAGTGGTTTATTAAAATAAACTCAAGAATACAAGAGGCGAAGACCATTTTCAGTAAACATAATGTAGAAAGATATTTTTAAAAAATAAAACCTTTTTAATTACTTTCATCTGCAAGTGGCTCTCTCTCTCTCTCAATTTTCTGTTCTATACTGAAAAATAAATGCCACTGCGATGTTTTTGGTTTTTGTCTGGTAAAAGGGGCCCCCCCGGGGGGGGAGATTGGGATCGGGTTATTCTGACTCTATTTTTCATTTGAAATAGACTAGTCACAAGGTATAAAATCTAGAAATTCAAGATAGAATCAAGTGGTACCAATTGCTTTTTATTCAATTGGTGACATGCTAATCAAAATCAAAACTTTATTTATTTTTTCTTTTTTGTACAGTACAAGTTTATGCCCCAACCCAAACCCCGCAGGTTGGAATTGTTGGATACCCTAGGCTAGAAGTTAGAATTACACCCTAGTTCATAGCGGTGACCAAGCTAAAACTCTGTAATGCATCTCGTCCTTCAACTGTTGGTAGGTACATCGCCAATTAATGTTTGCTGAGTTTTGAAATCCTGGCTCTGTTAACTAAAATCAAGATGTTGTATTTGATTACAAGGGAATTGGGCACCCGATCCATAACAAAATGATACATTTGAATATCTTCGAACCCAGAATTGAAAAAACCAAACTCTTCGTTACAAAACGCAGTCTTTATAGCCTATCTTGCTTCGTTAGGCCAGTGGTCTGTCTCTGCAGAAAGTTTACCAGATTGATCAGGAAATGTTTTTCATATGATATGATCTTTTCCTGACATCTTCAGAAATATAACCGAATTGAAGAAGCGGCCACTAGCAAAGGAAAACCCAATTTCTCCATCAAGAGCGAAAAATAATGGATAAAGAATTTCGACAATTATGTCTTGGGCTCAAGTTGTAGGGAGATAAACTCATAAAAGTGACAATAAAAGGGAAGCAAAGAGAATACAAGCTCTCATGAAACAAGAAATCATTTCTTGGAGGATAGAGGATTACATCTTCATAGAATAATATACTAAAATCTGATTGTGCTGGGACCCCAGCAGCTCAAGTCCATGACTTTTCTCACTGACTCCTCCTTTGACCGCTTCATCTGATTAGAAATAGCAGAAGAAGTCTGAGCAGAGAGTTTCTTGGCCTGATAGTAGGATCTGATGTTGTTCTTGGCATGCTGTTGCATTGATCTTATGACAAAGTTCCACCTGCAAACTCCTTGGTCTTTCAGGGTCTCCACAGCTGCTATGCTTGCTGCCACTACCCAAGCTCTGCAAGCTGAACTCATTTTTGTTTGATCTTTTGAATTTTGGGTTGAGAGTTTTTTTCGTTTCTTTGTATTCGTGAAAAAGAGAGATCTGAGCTTTTTGATTTTGATGGAGGTGTTCCAGAATGGTGGTCTTTCTTATATAGGTAGGTCAGGTTAAAATCTTCGAAACTGTAACTTGGCAGGCAATGAAGTAGAAAAGAAAACCACAGGCAGTCGCTCCAATTGTATTGGAAAGTGGCCCTGGTATTTGTTGGCAAAACCGCGTGCTTTTTAGCTTCCCGGTGAGCCTAGCTTTATTGATTCGGACGCGAAAGTCCCGGATGTATTGCTATTATTAAAGTAGAACTGCTGTAGTTTGAAATAGATACTATAAAACGGGGTGCAACGGAAGAATTTCCATCGGTATTGAATAGATTCCATAATATTAAAATGAGTTCGTTAAATAATAAGAAATATTTAATAAAATATATAAGGATCATTTTAAGTATTTATCTATTTTTCATTGTTTACGTTAACAAAATCATTACATGTACAGGAGCGTGTTCCAATGGGTCACCGAAGACAGTCTTGCCCAGCACTTATAAAAAATACAAGGTGCTAAAATTAAGAAAAGCGTTTCAACGAAATTTCCTATAGTCAATCCAATGGTCGTATCAACTGCTTAAGGGTTGCTATCATGTCCATCTGGATTCTGAAACTAAAACTCGTTTCGATATCAGATTTTTTTTTATAAAAATTATGCAAATCTCTAGAGAGAGACTTTTATAAGATTTTGTAAATCCACGAAAAGTAAATTTGGAGTGAGTACATTTTTTAGATATATTTTTATTATAGATTGAAAGAATTGATTCCATCCATTGAAAAAAGTTTTGAGAAATGTTTGTATACTGAGTTTATCCCTTTATTTCGATCGCTCATGTATTTTTTTAAACAATTTTTTTACTTAATAATTAAGAAATGAACTTTTAGTATATTAGTATATATATTTTTATTTTATGTTAAATAAAATGAACTTTAAGTGTTAAATGTTAAATGAACTTCACTTAACAGAAATGAACTTTTAGTATATTTTAAATAATTAAAAAATAAATAAATATATTAAAAAAATACAAATAAATAAATTTATGTTAAACCGCACGTCCAGGGATAATTGCTAGACGGTAGCGTAGCACTACTCAGCTTTTGCGATTGTTTCCTAAATGATCATTAACGTTTGGTGAAGGTGCATTAGCTTGTTTGAATGCCTGTGTGCTGATTCTGTGTGCTTCGACTTTCGATCAACACTTTTTTGGCAATGAACGCTACGTTTCGGTGGCTGTAAAATGGGGGCCCGCAGCTGTGAAAGACACAGTGAGAGAGAAGTCTCCATGAACTTGCACGAACTACTCTAGTCAATGCAAGAGGGTGGTACATCGGCAATAAATTCAGGTGCACTGGAGTATTTTAACTTTTCCCAGATTTATCCATTATATGCATGTAAAAAGATTTCAAATTCTACAATTTCTACTAGTAAAGTGAAGGAAAACAAAAAAATAAAAATAAAAATGTTTACAGAATGTACACTGCAGTACAAGTAATTGGACCACGGCAACTACAACTAACTCAGAAGAAAAAAAAAAATTGAAGGCCAATGAAGGAGGATGAAAGGCAGGATGTATTTGCAAAAGACGAATGGGTCAGATCTTTTTAAGTACTTAGCTGAGATGAGCTACATCGAACTCATCGGGAAATTTAAAAGTATCGGCTGCACCAAACTTCTTTCGTTCTTCAAAATCTTCCAGGGTTTCTTCAATACTACTGTCCTCTCCTTCCTCATAGTGACTGACAGGCGAGGAGGGGTCGTATATACTTTTAGATCGGCAATGTGGTGTTGCAAGCATGCTAACTTGACCAAAGTGAGAGATTTCTACCACAACGGTGTCATCATCAACCGGTAGGGGTTGTTTCCATGGCTCCCCATCTAGCCTCATGAATGTATGGTCAGCTGCACCCTTTTGGAACTCAAAACGGATTCTATTTGCCTACATAACAGAACAATCAAGCATAAAACTTAAGAGAGAAATTTAGTGGGAATTGGATTTGTCTGAACAAAAGAACAGGAGAATAAAAGAATGAATGCAATGTCACCTTGATATTCAAGTTACTCCATTTCATACCTGTGCAAGACGAGTCCCATGGCCATTCGGAGAGAGCAAAACAAGCCCATGCCAAGCATTTCTAAAACCGACAATCTCAATTTGGCCGTCATCAACATATGGAGGAGTGAGGTGCCTCTGCAAATTTATCCAGAAATAGCAGTTTATATGTGTGCCAGTGAGAAATATTCTTAAAATTTACTGATGTTTTTTGGGACAGCCTCTGTTTAGTAAGTAGCTTAGTCATGGATATAATAGAGATATAAAAGAACTAACATCATGCAATTTCTTCTTATTTGGTGTTCCCCAAGGATTAAGTCCTCCAGAAAAACTGGGCAAGTTGAGGCAAACAATAGACCGGATGCTGCAAATCACAGAGAGTGAATTAGAATTGTGAAGTAAAATAATTCATCAACCGTTGAGTGAAATTATGTAAAGCAACAGATAAGAAGCATACTTTGGACAAACTAAAATTTGGCGAACATGGCAATTCTTTAAGAAAGCAAATATAAACACTTCTTAATCACTGGGGTTGCAGTGAAACAGAACTTGGTGCATGAATTCTATGAAATTACAACACGGTGAAAGCACAGACGAGGTTAACTTTGTTGAAAATAAAAGCACACATGTTGGATACAAAAGAGTGAAAAATAGAAAATTAGTATATCACCTGCGAGGTATGCAAAGATCCTCCCATTCACCTTGTTTCATGATTTTAACCTTTGTCAGCTGTGCTATGTTCCTGTGAGAAAAATAATAAAATTTTCAAGAAATATTAGCCTTCACTCATGTGATGTCATGCAACTTCCAATCACCGCCACAAATACTCACCGTGAAGAAGGATGAAATAGTGAAGCACAAAACCATCCTTGAGTGCATCCAAGTTTCAAATAGGTACTCTGGTCCACCCCAAAAAAGAAAAGGAATAGAAATAATTAGTGGCTCTTTTCCTAAATAAATAAATATCAAAATAATCATCCATTTCTAAAATCTAGAAGAAGATGCAGCTGGTACAGACATGTCACTAACGGTGGCCGAAGACACCAAAATTAAGTCATGGACAAACGTTATTTTGTCTATGCAGCAAAAGTTTGGAAAAAAAGAAAAGAAACATGGCATGCTTTATTTATTTCTGGCCCGACTATATGCTTCTATGTAATTAAGGTCCAATTACAAGTGATTACTAATAGCATACTAAATAATAATACCTGATTAGCTAACTGATTTTTAAAGTTCTCAGGGTGCAACTTTCTCTCAGAGTGAAAGGCATATGATACTTGAGCATCCATTCCTGAACACAAAAACAAACATATCAGTGAGGAACTAGGCAGTGCCATTAATAGTTTGGAGGCATAGAAATGTGAAAATTTATTGGACATTTATCCTTTTCAGTTGTTTCATCCCAAGTATTATAGATATAAAAACCATTTACAATGAAGTGAAATGACGAATAACAACAGTATTCTATCTCCCTTGGTTGTGTATGTTATACACTAACCAGATCGTCATGACTACCCTTTTTTCTTCTTGTTCTAAGCAATGACTAATAACCTCTGACATAGTGTACAATATCTTTTTAAGCTCTATACAAACAGTCTTTATACCTACAATCATAAAACTCTATTTTAGACTTTGTATGATATTATATGCTTGAGGAAAATTTGCTTAATTTGGTCATCTTTTTCATTAGTTCTGTGTTCTTTAATTTCCCTAAGCTGCAATGCTAGGGGTTTATAAAATTGTACTTTGTCAACACAAGCCTCTGAAAGATTATGAGAAACCAATACACATTCGTAAATTTCTTACCCATGCTGAAGTAGTTCCAGAATCCCCCTCGAAATGTGTGGTAACCCTCCTGAGAACAGTAAACAAATTTCCTACTCAGCATGCAGGTCGACACCAAATCCAAATAGAGCAAAATTTAGAACACAAGGGAAATCATGGAACAGTAAAGGAAGATTGTTCAAGTTCACAGATTGACGATAAACTATGTGTAGTTTGAGTTGTAAACGTTAACCGATACAGATACCTGGAGTTGAAGCATACACAATGGTATCTATAGTAGAATGGTCTGGTACTATCTTGTAAATGAGACCCCAAGCATTTTATTAAATATGTAATTAATTAAATGTCTTTTAGAACTTTGAAGGTCGCATTGTGAGAGATTCAGGATGCAGGATAACAATAATCCCTAACCGGACAATGCACCTAATATGAAATTAACACGTCCAATTGAAAATCAAATTACATGATATTTAGAGTGCCAAATCTCTACTGACAAGATACAGCTATGATGGATTTTGCCAGCACCAGCCGCCCACTCGTCCCATCAACTTGCATGTAAATAAATAAGATGCATGCACCATGCCTAAGTTTCAAACAAAACATCATCTGATAGATTATATACTAGCTGAGAGTTCAAGCCCTTCAGTATGAAATGTAAAAGAAGAAGTCATGTCTAAACGTTGTTAGACATGACTTGCAATTTGTACATATTGATTTCGTGCTAAACGTTGTTATCACAGTTCTCTTCAGTCAATAAATGCACCATCCAAACAAGATAATCAAGGCAAAACTACAGAGATCTCCTTTTTGTACTGACACTCACTGCCATCCCCTTGAAGCTTTGATGATACAGACATATCTCTAGTAAATGTTATTAATTGAAAAAAACTTTAGATCATTTTTTCTATAGTTCAAAGGAAATAATAGTTAGAAAGAAAAGGTTATTATTAATTACAGCCCTCAGTAGTAATATTGTTACCAGTAAGGGAGGTCAGAATGCCTTCACTTTTCCACAAGAGAGGCCAGTCTTAATTTCAGAAATCTCAAGTGAGCCTATGTGATGTACTAAAGAATCAATAGTGGAAAGATAAAAATGAATGCAGAGGTGACCTAACTTGCAGTCTTAAATCACAAGAGAAAATTACTAAGCAGGAGAAATAAATAAGGCCCGTTGTATCCCCGTTAAGCTCAAGTGTCTGCATCATCGTTGCTGTAATTGCCGATTCTATCATGCTTTCCAGAATGAAGGTCATCTTTTCCTCTATGTATTTTTTTCTTCTTTGTACTTACCAGTAATAATATTATCTAGAAAATCTAGGAACACAGATTCCAACCTTGACCGGATGGTAAGTGTTGTGCAAATTTGCATTTCTTCTTGGTATACACACATAGAATAACTACTGAAAAAAAGAGAAGATTTACCATATTCAGTTTATCTGTCTGTGATACTCGATGAAATGCATGCAAAGAATGCGGTAATTCAAGAGGTGCTATAGGGTCACATGCTCCTTCTTTTGGAGCCTTCATCCTCATGATGATATGCCAGCTGAAAAGTATAAAAATAACTCAGAGACAGAAAAAAGTTTCAAGCTGACAGAATGCCCGCTTTATTATGTCAAAAAGCTTGAAGTAAAAGGACATATTACCTGTCAATTTTCATTTCCTTTGCCGTCTTTACATGATTCAAGAATGATTCCACGGCATGCTGATCTGTGCCTGGATTTTTCTTTCCCTGTAAATTACCATCATGTCATGCAAAACTTCTAAGCTCAACAAGCTTTGAATGGTGACCACAAATATGAAGCATTATTCTCAAGATGCAGATAACTGATACAAATCCATATTAGATTTTTTTTATAGGTATCTGTATGACACCAAGAAAAGGTGGTGTTTTCTTCTATGACCAACACCAATTGTAGCTAGGGTTACAGGCAAGAAAATTCACGTCGTTAATAGCAGTTCCTGATCTATAACTGGGTCAGTCTATCAGGGAAAACATAAATTACATGAGGAAATTAAACCAGAAAAAACCATCATTATCTTGACATTCAAACGTTTCCTTTATACAAGATAAAAAAACATCATGTCTTACCCAGCCAAAAGAAAATGGTAGGTTGTTTCCGGTTCCCAATGGGACTGTTGCAATGGGGGGAGGCTGTGGTAGTTTGAGGTCGCATACTACACCAAGCAGCCAGCTGGCAGTCCCATCTCCACCAGCAACCTAATGATAAATGCGTATAATAGAAACAAAAGAAAAGAAATCAAGGTTAGGATATGTTTATTTGCAAGGACTTGTGCATTTATGCATGAAAACTGGGAAAGAAATAACACGAGCCATACTTGAAAGGAAACTCACAATTATTTTCAACCTCTTTTGGATTTCAGCTGCCAAATTATCTTTACTGCACTTCAGAGCTTCTAGGTTGAGGTAGAGCTGGCGTAGTACCTTATCAGGAGCTATTTCTCCCAAATCAAAAACCTGAAAAATCAGACACCCAATGTCAATCCCATTAGTGGCTTGAAATTTTATAACCTTGACCGCATATCCTATTATTAAGATGTCTTTCACCATGAATCTAACTTGTGGTTGAGTAATAGAATTACCTGGTTTGTATTTAGGAGAGCACGATATGTAACAAGAAGTTCCCCTCCCAGCTGGCCTCCGCTTTTGGAATTAATGAAGACTATCACAGGACAAGTAGGTATATAGGAAGCATTGCTAACGTCTGACCCAGGTACAAGTATGTAATCAGGAATGTAGAAGTCCTTCGAAGTTTTATCAGATATGGTGTCCCCCATTACCGCTTCCAAACTGCAGATTAAACAGGACCATCCAATTTAAAGATTAGTAACTACCAATCCATTTGTAATTTAACTAAAACAATGTTGATGCAATTTAGAGTAGCAATTATTCTTTAGCAACAGGTTCTAATGCAAACAGTAAGTATACCCTCGATCAAATTCCTCCCTTGGGCAACTAACTGACAACCTCAAAAAATGGGCACCAAAAGTGCTATATGCTAATCATCATACGTATGTTACTGTTTACACAAAATCTGTTTAGTTGAGGGTTTTTTAAACCCTTTCTATTCACCTGTAGTGGTGGGAGGGGGCGAAGAAAAGGAGAAAAATCAAATGAAATAAGAAAATGTATGACTCTAAAACCTAACCTTAAACACAAACTTGTATGGTTTATGATGCACTTTTCAATGTTAGATTTAAACTGTAAATACATTTAAAGATAAACTTTAGACTTCAACCAACATAGTAGAAAGATGTGCATTGCAAACTAACGGTGCAGATTCAAATGTCGATCAATTCATGGACGAACCAAATCGTGTCCTTGATGAATAATATGGTCAAACAACTCGTATATCATAAGCCAACGAGCAAAACTCTACATTAGATATGCGATGAAGAAAGCACAAAATTAATCAAATCGCCTATTCGCGACTCCATCCATATCACACATGTTCTACTTTGCGGACCTAATCTTCATAAGACCAGGAATAATACACAAATGATGAAAAACGTGGAGATGTGGCTGCCACCATCCCACACAATTATTTTTTGAAGCAATAAGGGAGTAGAAGATGGTAAAAACAGAGTACAAGACTAGGGCAGGTCTTTGCCGTTGTGGAACGTGGAACGAATTGAGGATGCTCTCGAGTGGGAATGTGATTTACTTGAGAAGCATTGCGGTTCTTTATGCCACAATCCCACACATAGCAAGAAAACTACGAATGTAACCCCTAATATATCTGGAACCGATTTGAGAAGCCAGTGACAACTCACGCAAACGGCTCGCCGAACGGAACGCAATCCTGTACAAGAATTCGATTTCCCATCTACGCTCCTTCAAACGATCAGAAAATAAAATTACAATACAACTTACAAAAAAAAAAAAAAATGACCAGACAAACAAACAATTTCCTGGAACCTTTTTTGCGTACGATTTGTTAGAATTCCGTTCCCGGCAGCCAAAAAGTTCGTTTCGTCAGCTTAGTTTGTTTTAAAAACATCTCATCTTATAGTTATACATTTTTAAATTTTAATATAAAAATAATATTAAAAAATATATTCTAAATTTTTAATTTTAAACTCAAATTATTTCGTTTCATTTCATTACATTTAAAAAACCAAACGAGGCACAACTAATTCAAAGGAGGCAGAAAACATCGTCGAAAAAGGTAGTAGGAATTGAAAGAAGAAGATCATTTACCTGTATAGATATACTCACGAGACGAAAAGAGAAGGAGAGATTCGATTCAAAGCGATGAAAACAGTGCAGGGAATCGCAAGGGATCACATATATTTATACATGTAAAAATCTGACTGTTCTTTGTTTCAATTTGGTTATATATTGACGCGGCGGTTTGAGAAAAAAAGGTGGGAAAGAGACAAAGCAGAAGGAAGGTGCTGATCGCCTGGCTCTTTAGCCTTCAGAGTATGGTACGACGAGCGAGGAAAATGGCATTTTGCGTTGTGTTGTGTTCGTGACTCTGTTTCCGTGGGATTCGTCAGTGGGGTGAGATTTTTAATTTATGTTGGTTCTTGCGCCGAAACAAAGGGGGTCATTTTTAGGCGGTTTGAATTTAAAAATGAATAGAGATGGTATGTGAATAGTATAAGATAATAATTTTTAATATTATTATTTTAAAATTTAAAAAAATTAAATTATTTATTATATTTTGTGTAAGAATTTAAGAAGATATTTTTAAGATTTGAAAAGATTAAATTATTTATTATATTTTAATGTGAGAATTTGAAAAGATTCTTTTGAGATTTGAAAAAAAAAATTATTATATTTTATATGAAAATTTCATTTCATTATTTTATTATAATTTTTTTAAAATTTTCTATAAAATATAATAAATAATTTAAAATTTTTAAATATTAAAATATTATTATTTAATATATTAAAAATAATATTTTTATTTAACACCTCTAAAATCATATTATTTCATCTCAATATGATGAATAAATTTTGACACGTATCTGCATAGAAACTTACCTAATACACGGCAAGTGCGTAAGAGTGTTGTTTATTTAATGCGTACCACGAAAGGTGACTTCTTAAATAGTACGCGTGTTAGTAATTTTGATTTTTTCAAGAAAAATAAATATTAGATCAATTGAATTTAATGGTAATATGTGGAGATTAAATATATGATTAGTCTTAACTATCGAGAGAAATGTAAGATTTTAAAAAATTATAAAAACAAAAAGTATATTTTATATGATCCATTATATCTATTTAGTTTTTATGATTAATATTTTTTTAATCTCTTAAATTGAGAGATAAAATGAGATAGTTTTAGATAAATTAAATAAAATATTATTATAATATTATTATTTTTAAATTTAAAAAAATTAAAAACTTTTATTATATTTTATATAAAAATTTTAAAAAACTAATAATATTAAAATAAGATAAATTAAGATCACTTCTCAAACTAAACAAAACCCACATCAGATGCCCCGAGCATGCAAAGCGTAATCAGTTTGCTTCTTAGATAATTGTGCCATCATAAAGTTGCCTTTTACAACCACTCTGTACGTGTATGTTTATTTTTCTCTGTGAAATGTAATAAATAAGACTCGCAGCATACCACATCACCATCTAATTAATATATAAGTTTTTATTTTTATTTTATTTAAATATATACATATTTAAGTATTAAAATAAAAAATAAAAAATTACATATTAATTAAGAAGTACGTGGTATAAGACTTCTATATAAAATTTATCTTTTTCTCAAGAGCAATGTGATTTTAATATCTATACATCACATGTTATCCACATTCTATAATTTGATTTATAAAGTCTAAATTTTAAAATTTATCTTTTAAATTAAATTATGTAACATAAATAATGTGTTATGTAGCCTTAGAATAAAGTTATTATTTTCTCAATTGAAGTGACCTTAATTTCAGATCACATATGCGTACGTCTTATATATCAACATCATGCAATATATTTAATGGTGTGTTTACTCTTCGGCTATTTTTATTTTTTAATCAAATTTGAATGATATATACGATCCTCATGCAAGTCTTGATCAATTTTTTAAAAGGCCAATTAATTAGATAATTTGATAGGATTTATATATATATATATTTTTTTTATGATTGTTAGTATTTATGATTATATCCATCAAACTGAATGGTTCAGTTCTTAAAAATCGATAGAGATAGTATGGATATTATAATATTTAATATTGCGTGTAGGGAACATGATATAGGAAAGCACGCGGCAACTTCTGAACCGATGAAAGAGGACGCGGGTTAATCGTACTCCGGACAGGGAGGTGACAAGAAATTGCTTATTTGCCTTGTTTGCTAAGCATACTGATCTGGCATGCATGCATGCATGGGCCTTTTGGTCACGGACATTTTGCGCCAACATCTTGTGTATGCAGCTCTGATTTGCAACTTAGAAAAAGTAAGCCGTGTCCGCCGTGGACTTGGGTATGTAACATTTTGGATTGTGCTGGGTATTAATGGGAACAGAAGAGACCGACCTCGATCGGCTTGTGTTTTGGGTTGGGAACTGAATCAATCAACTCGTTTGGGAAACCTGTATATCAGGATCAGCCGGCTTCCAAATCCAACCCAAAATCCCCCTTTTCGGCCCATAAAATGAAGATTTGTAGTCAGTTTTGTCTCCTTAAGCATTGGCATGTATCTTCAAATTTTGACTAAATATGAGTAAAATCTTTTATATTAGATTAGTCAAATCATTAAAACTCAACATATAAGTTACATTAGAGCATTAGTAGTGAACTCAATAAATCTTAGCCAAAATTTAGCTAGAGAATTCACTTTTATAAATTTAGCTAGTCACTTTTCAACGACACCAAATAACAAACTCTCTAAATATATCACTATTATATTAAAATATTAGTTTTGACATTTTCATTATTTTAATTCTAATTATAATTTGAATATTTATTCGTTATTAAAAAAGTACACATTACTTTTTTAACATTGATATTAGATTTTAAAAGAAAAAATTGGCATCAACTAATAATAATCTTGCAAAACTAGAACTTGAAACATTCCAGTACAATGATGCAACGTCATTAAAATGATGACTGATGAGACTGGCCGCCTTCTATAGTTAAGTTTGAAATTTGGGTGCTTCGTACTTTTGAGACGAAGAAGAATTTTTTAGAGTTATGAGCTCGCGTAGAACGAATAGCATGTGGGAGAGGAAATTTTTTATTCCAAAATAATATTTGGCCAACAACTTGGACTCAACAGATTTAGCTAGTGAAATTGATCAAAGTTAAAAGTACTGTAGCTTTGTTGAGTCAACTACAATGAGTTTTCATACAATCTAGTTAAATTTTGGCCAAAATATAACTTTGTTGAGTCCACTGTTAGTGCTCTAAATTAAGATTCCTAGTCATCTTTAGCTAGATACTATTTACTCAACAAAGTAATATTTTAATTATTTCTAACAACCATTATATTAATTAGTTATTTTAAAATCTATATTATCCATTTCAATTTTGATAAATAGTTCGTTATTTTCTACCTTATTGTATTTTATCAATAATAATTAAATCATGAAATTAAATTTAAATTATTAATTAATATATAATTATATTTTCTACCTTATTTAAGTAAAAAAATAAATTATTAATTAACATATGAAGTGTATTTGTAAAATATTATAAAAAAAAATTTGTAAAATTTTTTGTAAAATATTATTAAAATATTTAATATTATATTATTATTTTGACTTTAAAATGACTTGTCCAATGTGGATTCACCTGGCTAAAGGTTAATGTTATAACCAAAACTTGAAATTCTAGCCAAAATTTGAATTTGGGCAATGGCTAATAATGCTCTTATAAGTCATATCGACATCCTATATATCCTGTCCAATACTGGATTTGTATTAATGTACTCAACTAAATACGGTTTGGATAGTGTGAAGAAATGTGATGATTTTAGATAAAAATTAAATAAAATATTTTTAAAATATTATTTTTTAAAAATATTATTATTGTTTTGAGATTTGAAAAAAGTGAATTATTTATTATATTTTGTATGAAAATTTAAGAAAATTGTAATTATGAGATGATATGAAATATTTTTACTATCCAAATGGGACCTTGCATCATAGAGCTAATCTAATACAAAGAAATAATGATATATAGAAGTTCTAAATGTATAAATTTTGCATAAAATTTATACAAAAAAAACTCGATATAAAAAAATAGCTAAAAACTCACTTTTTCTGAGTGGTATTTGCTTTTATAAAAAAAACTTGCGCAAGACTTCATGTGCATCTGAGACTTTCTCTAACATTACTCAAAACAAAATATATTCCTTCAATTATTTTATTTCTATATTATTAATTTATTTTCTATTTCTTTTGTGGGGGTGGTTGGAGGCCCGAGGGGGTGTATTTTAATTAGGAAGGTTCGAGATATTTCGTGAATTGATATTACTTAATAGTTAGGATGATAGTGATATATACAATAAGTCTGCTCTTTAAAATAGTATATGCAATATTATATCAAGGATACTAAGGATTACGATATTACATGCCTGCCTTCCATAAAACATAATAATAATCTATGTTTGTCAAGGATACTAATTAGTACGGAAGTTACCTTAAAAACTTCACAATTTGTGTCGAACAAAATTAATTAAACTTGTCGATCTGCATCATCTGCAAGTCATTAACTAAAACACAAATACAAAATCCTTTAAACTTGTCTGCATCAGATCAGTACTCTTTAGTACGTAGTTCAGGAAATTAGTTCTTGAAGAGTCGTGAATTGGTGTCCTAGCTAGTCTCCTTTCAGAGCACATTAATTGGTTATATATAATTAAATGTTTTAATTAAGAATTTCATGTTTCATAAACAACTCATGATCTCCTCCCCATCCCAAAAAGTAATTAGGATTAATCATGCAATATATATATATATATACACACACACATACGTCTCTACGTTATTGGACTTTTCGAATTCATTAAGATCAAATTTTATATATAAATTAGTATATGACCTAAGCCACCTTATAACGTCTGATGAAGCAAGCATGCACGACGTTATACGTACCTCAAATCATCAATCTGCAGCCGTTTATATATAAGATCTCTGGGCCACCAAATCTAAAGATACGATCACAAGTTTGTGGTTCTTAACAACTTATAATTAGTTAATAATATAATCAATTATGTAACTTGGGTGAGAGCTGGTTTTTTTTTTTTTTTTTTTTTGGTAATGCAACAAATCATATCTCATATCACTTTCATCCCACTATATATTTAAAATGTGTCATTTTTATAATCCTCGCATATTTTTTATTTTTTAAAAAATAAATTCAAAAGTTGATAGCTATGCACACCATCACATGAGTGTGATGAAATAAAGATAAGATTAATGAAATTTGCAGAGTTTTTTTTTTTTTTAATAAAATAGAAATGGGGCATTCATTAATTGAATTATTCTCTAATTTCTTACCACAGTTTCATACCATGCATTTCAGAGAGAAATAAACAACTTTAATTAATGCTAAAGTCAGTACATATATACTATTGAAAAACTTTAGACAACTTACATGAACCATCTATTAATTTTGCTCGAATCGAAGTATCCAATTTAGCTAGACACTTGGAAAGACCGGTATACATCCATATATATACAAATTAGAAAAGGTGCAAGTACGTGCTGATCACACTCAATTACTGATCACGAATAATTTTACATATATACAACTATAAAGTGCGTAAATGCCGCATAATCGGTTTGAAAAATAGTGAGGTCCATTATTAAAAATTTAATTTTTTTTCATGTGGGTCTCATGTTTTATTCACTTTTTTAAAAGCGATTATGTGGCGGTTGCACAATTTACGGTTGCTGATACAGAGTGAAAGAAAAGAGAGAGAAGTCTAAAATATCAAATGAAATGAACTAAAACTAAACTTCATTCATTCAACCTATATTTACAATCTAAAACCACTGTATTTATAACCAAAGAATAAGAGGAGGGAAGTAACAGAAATAACAGAAAGTAAAACTAATTATTACATGCATCAAATGGAATTATTACATTGGGTGCAGTATATCATCTATCTATTATCTCTGATAGTCCCCCTCAAGATGATGTGTATATATTATGCACATTTATCTTGGATAAAAGAACTTCAAATGACTTAAAACCCAAAGGTTTGGTCATGATTAGATCTGCAACCTGATTTGCAGAAGATACATGCAAAGTAGTGATCAGACCCCTTGTAACTTCTCACGCACCAAATGATAGTCTATTTCTATGTGTTTAGTATATTCATGGTAGACTGGATTGGCTGCTATGTAAAGAGCCGCCTGGTTATCATAGGTTATCATAGAATAAGAGAGCTGGTTGGGTGTGTTGTTGATGCAAGTCAGCAAGGCTTTGATCCAGATAATTTCGTAGACTGTGAATGTCATTGATCGATATTCAACCTCAGTTGAAGATCTTGATATTGTGTGTTGCTTCTTAGATTTCCATGAAACAAGAGAATCTCCAATGAAAATGCAATAGCCACTTATTAATCTGAAAAGGCTTTGATGAAGTTGGGAAAAATAAATCTCGTCCAGGAGCAGACTTAAGATATCTCAAGATTCTCATTGCAGCTTGTAAATGAGGCATTTGAGGGCTATCTAAGAATTGACTAAGATGGTTTACTGTAAATGTAATGTCGGGTCTGGTGTGAGTCAAATACAATAATCTACCAATTAGCCTTCTGTAAGCTAAAACATCATCCCCACTAATTCACCATCATCTTTCGATAACTTTGCATGAGTATCCATAGGAAATAGAGCTGGTTTTACAGCAAGTAAATCGGATTCTGAAATAAGCTCTAAAGTGTACTTTCTATGAGACAAAGAGATGCCCTTTTTTGATCGAGCTATTTCCATGCCAAGAAAAAATTTTGCTGGCCCTAAATCTTTCAATTTGAACTCAGCACTTATAGATCTTTTAACACTCTCAATTGCAGCTATATCACTATTAGTTAGCAGTATATCATCTACATATAACGACAAGGCAACAAATGAGTTTCCTTCTTTCTTAGTAAACAAGGAATAGTCAGCCTTTGATTGTGAGAATCCCATGTTAAATAGCACAAAAGTAAATTTGAAATTCCACTTTCTTGAAGCCTACTTTAAACCATATAGAGACCTTTGCAATTTATATACTCTTTTGTCCCCTTGCTAAGATAACCTAGATGAGGCTTCATAAAAACTTCTTCATCTAATTTCCCATATAGGAATGCATTATTAACATCTAGATGATAATTCTGCCAATTGTGTATTGCGGCAAGTGACAGAACATACCTCACAGTAACCATCTTTGCAACAGGTGAGAAAGTCTCAAAAAAATTTAAGCCTTCCTTTTGAGTATACCCTTTGGCAACAAGTCTTGCCTTGTGTCTATCGATTGAACCATCATAATTGTATTTTATTTTATATATCCAACCTATAGGAATTTTATTAGGTGGTAATGTTGTGAAAGCCCAAGTGTCATTCTTTTCTAATGCAGATAATTTGGCAGACATAATAGCTCTCCAATGAGCATGCTGGACAACTTGGTGATAAAATGAAGGTTATAATTTTAAAGAAATAGCAACAAAGAAGGCTTTATGTGATTCAGATAATTTTGAGTAAAAAAGAACCTCATATATGCTATGTTTATTACCTGGATTAGTAGCAGGATCCTTGGTAGATGATGAGAAGCAGAAGTAGCTAAATTGTAATTATAGTTTTGCAGGTAACCAAGCATCTTATGTTGTCGAGTTGATTTTCTCAATAGTGGAAATTGATTTTCATCATGTAGAGGTAAATCTGTACTAGTTTGAGTAACTGAATCAGGAGAAGGAATTTTTTATTGTAATGGTTTAGGATAAGGAATTTATGATTGCAATGGTTCAGGATAGATTACATTTTCATTGTAATCTAGAACATGTTTTGGAATTCTCTGAAATGGAATTCTCTGAAATGTTATTTGATTGAGATGTATTTTCAATCATAGAATTTGTATTCGAGTGAGATGAAAAAGGAAATATTTACATCTATGGAAACAAAGAATATTTTCTATTCAAAATCATAAAGCTTGTAGCCCTTTGTACCAAATGGATATCCTATAAACATACATTTTCTTGCTCTTGGTGAGAATCTTGATCTGTTTTTGGTAAGGATTGATGCATAACATAAACACCCAAAAACTTTTAAATGATGATATGCTAGAACTAAATTGTACAAGCCTTCATGTGGAGATCTATTATTCAAAATCAAGGAAGGAATTTTATTAATGAGATATGTTGCAGCAAGTATATATTCTCCCCAGAAAATCAAAAGTATGTTTGATTGAAATTTTAAAACTTTTGTTACATTTAATAAATGTTGATTTTTTTCTCTCAACTATAGAGTTTTGTTGAGGTGTTTCTACACATGACACTTGATTCAAAATTCCTTTTGAATTAAAAAAAAAAAAATTGTCATTTTAAACTCTAAACCATTGTCAGATCTCACACACTTTATTTTTGTCTCAAATTGCGTTTTAACCAGATTGTAAAAGGCAATAAAAATATTTTGAACTTCAGATTTTGTTTTCATTAAGTAGGTCCAAGTAAATCTAGTGTGATCATCCACTAAGGTAAGAAAGTATCTAGAACCATTATGAGCTTAAACAGAAAACGGACCCCATATATCAAGATGAACAAGATTGAAAGAAAAACTTTTATTCTATGAATGAATGTCAAAAGAAAGCTTTCTCTGTTTGGCTAGAGGACAAACTGTACAATGACCATCAAGTTTGTCTGAAAAACTAATATCTGGTACATTGTTTGAAAGAAGGGACAATCGAGACATAGAAGGATGTCCTAATCTACTATGCCAGATTTTAAAATTTGTAACAGACTTCATAGTGTTTGATTTCGGTGGAAACTAAACAACATAAGCACCTAATTGTTGCAAGATGTATAGCCCAACAGACTTTCTAGCAATCCCAATCATCTTCCATGGGGTAAATTCCAGAATAAAACAAACATTAGGTAGGAATATAAAAGTGCATTTTTGAGATGAAGTAAGTTTGCTAACCGAAAGCAAATTATATGAAAAAGATGGTACACAAAGTACATATTTGAGATTAAATTTTCAGACAATTTGACTGTACCAAGATGGGTAATTGGTACAATATTGTCATTTGGAAGCATAACAGTGTTTAAAGACTTTGTTATGGAGGTATAGATATCAATAGAATGCATAATATGGTCTATACCACCAATGTCTACAATCCAATTATTCTGAGATATTGATGAAGATGGTAAACAATTTGAAGAAAAACTGAAAAATATCATATGTTGGGTAGTTTGAAAATGAGTGCTAGAAACAACATTGGCTGCTTGATGAGTGATGGTTTCATTAGATTGTGAGTGGATTAGAGCTAACAATTTTTTACAGTCCTCTTGAGAGAAAGGCATGTTATTATAAGACTCAAAGTGTGTAACAAGAGATTGGCTCGTGACTTGGTTTGCTGATGAAGACTTTCCTTTCTATCGAGAGTTGGTATATTTGAATCGTGGAGGATAGCCTTGTACTTTGTAACATTTATCAACCGTGTGATTAGTCATCCCACAATGAGTACAAAACAATTTGGCTCTTCTTTGATGTTGATTTACAGGAACAAATCTTTGGTTTGATGAATTCGATTCTTGCATTTTACTCATAAAAGCAACTGTGTCAATTGCACTAATTCTGCTAATTTCTCTTTGTTTCTCTTTTTGGAGCATTAAAGAAAATACTTTGTTTATCTCTGGTAGAGGTTCCATCATCAGAATCTGCCCTCTAACATAAGAAAAACATTCATTCAATCTCATTAAGAATTGAATGACATGTTGCCTATTTTGATATTTCAAGAATTGCCGAATGGCATCACAAGTGCAAGTTCTTAAAATACCACAAGAACAAGTGGGAATTTTATTGTAATCAGCCAATTCATCCCATAAAGACTTGAATTTCGTATAGTAATCTCTTACCAACATACTTTCTTCAGTTAGCATCGATAAATCTTTCTGAAGTTGGAAAATTCTTGGCCCATCTTGTGTGAACCTATTCTTGAGATCTTGCCACATATCCTTTGCAGTTTGCGCACAAATGATACTGGCCCCAATTTCTCTTGGCACAGAACTGATGATCCAAAAAGATACCATATTGTTGCATCTTTCCCACAAAACAATCGAAATCATCTGTTGAAGTTGGTCGAACTATCAATCCATTTACAAAGCCAATTTTAGTTTTTTCATTCAAGGCCATCATCATGGACCTGCTCCATGTATAATAATTTTCCCCAATAATGATGTTGGACACCAAGATTGCACCTGGTGAATCACCACTTTGTAAGTGGTATGGACTACTCTCCATATTCGTAGAATTAGTAACGGAAGTGGAAACAAAAGTTGAATTGGTGGACATGGATCCTCTTACGCTGATACGATGACACAGAGTGAAAGAAAAGAGAGAAAAGTATGAAATATCAAATGAAATGAACTAAAACTAAACTTCATTCATTCAACCTATATTTATAATCTAAAACTTCTGTATTTATAACCAGAGAATAAGAGGAGGGAAGTAACAAAAATAACAGAAAGTAAAACTAACTATTACATGCATCAAATGGAATTATTACACGTGTTGCAGTATTTCATCTATCTATTATTTGTGATAGTTGCAAATATCTTTTCCCATTACTCACAATGGGAAAATAAGCCAGATCCCAATCTTATTAAAATGCAATTAAATTACAATTTTGTTGTTGTTGTTGCATAAATTCAATCACCATTTAGACAGAGTACTGAGGATATGAGGGGATCCTATTAAATTAATTGAACATGGTTTTTTTTTAATTAAGGAATCTGATCATTTTTAACCTTAAATATTTGATAAATGTTAAGGTTTCAAAATCTCATGAAGTATATATTTAATTCAGAAATAATAGTTTGAATATTCAGGTTAGGTTTGGTAGGTCAGATAAGACGAGATTTTTCATCCCAAATCTCATGCCGAGATGAGATATCACTTCCAAACATACGTAAACATAAAACACAAAAATTTCACCAGTTTCAAAATTGCCCAGTCCTGTTCACAGACATGACATTACAGACAGCTTTTCCAGTGAATTGTCTGTCCTCCCACGTTACTCCACCAACGGTACTCAACACTACCTACCCTTTCCTCCAAACTTTATTGCCCTGTCTACCCTCATTATCATCTCAAACTCCTCCATTGACCATATCCAGAAACTGCCAACCTGTTCGATGCACTCCAGATCCACCATCAACGGCATCACTGGATACTCACCAAGAGGGATGCGAAATCACGAAATTATTCACTAAGTGAAGTGATTGAAGTTGTACGAATCTCTACCCAAATCTGGGCATGGTACTTGTCTGGTGAAGTCATGCGAATCTCTGCCAAAAGACACAAAAATTCTCATCTCTACGGCTAGCCACAACCCTTTCTACCGCGCATCGTCAACTCAAATCCAATTGCCATATGCCATTCAAGCCCTAGCTTCATTTGGAGTTTGCAATTGTAGACCTCTATCTCCACTGTTGACGGGGTTGTATGCAAAAAATGATCTATAAAAGTAAACTCCCCAAATCGAGCAAAGCCACCCCTTTCAAAGATCGGAAGCCTCCCATCTCCATCACCGAAACTGCCAAGAGACGTAGTTGCCGCCATACCTCCAGCACCACGGCTCCCAGGACTCGCTCCTACCGGGTAAGGTTCTTTATTGTTGAAGGAATTCTTTGTTTGCCTTTATCATTATTGCTTTCCCTTGATATATTGCTGTGGTTTCTTAGTTTTGGATTTTTTTTTTATTTACCATGATATTTGCTTCAAATCTACATGCAAACATTATAGTCTATCAAAAAATTTTACAGTCAACATTTGTGCTCTGATCATTGAGTTTTGGGTTTGTTGAAGTGTTTATGCAAGGTTCAAACAATGGGGGTTTATTTTGTTTTATTTTAGTTGAAAACTCTGAATTGCATCTTGCGAGTTACCACAAGCAAGAGGTGCTTAACAAGCTTAGGCCTCGGTTTAAGCAGACACAAGAACAACTATTTTTATTTTTATTTTTTAATAATTAATATTTTTTGTGAGGGGTAAAAGAGCAGGCAGTAAACTTGAAAAGAATAAAATGCTGGCAAGTGTGCAAGGCTGCCATAAGCCTTGTGTATCTGAAACTTTTTGAGCCTGAAATTCCTTGAAGTGCACTAAACCCTTCTAAAGGCACTTGTAAACTGTGGAAAGAGCATAGTTGAAACCACTAACATTAACAAAAGTCAAAGAGGGGCTGAGTACAAAGTTACTCGATAATTATTAAAGACTTATAGATCAAATCCCACTACATAGGGGTAGGAGCTGAGTCATCAAACACAAAAAGGGGAGGGGCTTTGTTTTTCTTTCTTTTTTTTTCGATGAGTAGGGGAGGGGCTTTCTTTTACTACCCCATTATGCACTGAAGCCACTAGGGCTTCATTATGATAATTCTCAATAAAACAATCAAATTATACTGCAATCAGTCTGACCTGATACATTAGGTGAAAAAGCTGGCACTTCTGTCAACCCAACATTCAAAATTCACAAATAGGATCACTTGATACATAAACATTTATACGAAGTAACTTATAGGTTTAGGTAATTCCAACCAAGATAACGTCTATGGGATCAACTGCTGACTAAAAAGCCAACAATACAAACAAGCTGTAACACCCCGTACCCGTAGGGTAAAAATGTTACTAGCATTCATAACAAAACCCGGTAAAGAGATTCATAACCTGAATTACCTCATTTATTGAAAAACATCAAAAACTGGATGAACATAATTGTTTCGAAAACTGAACATAACGTAAAAGAACATAAACCAATCCTTACGAAAAACATAAAAGAAATTTAATTAATGTGTGAATATCACTTATTCCTTCCTAAGTCTTTATTCTAGACCTTCTCCTGGCCCTCCAACTCTACGTCATCATAATCTCCATCTGTGGTAATTAGACATAGAAGAAAATGAAAAAACAAACAAAAATGAGTTGAATACTCAGTAAATAGCACATCATACCGTAAAATATATTTCAGCCTAGCATAAACTTAATTTCTAAAGATTCTTCATACATATATCATCATGAATTAGCACGACATACTTAATTATCATTAACATGGATGGAAAACATTCATAATAATGCGACATGTAACGTGAATGCATAATCACTTGTTTATCTTGTCTTAACATGAAGTGAAATCACGCTTGGGTCTGTGTTTCACCTAACTTACATAACATGGAGTGAAACACGCTTGAGTTCTTGTTTCACTTAACTTGCATAATCTGGAGTGAAACACACTTGGATCCGTGTTTCACTTAACTGAATAACATGGAGTGAAAACATGCTTGAGTTCTTATTTCACTTAACTAGAGTGAATCACGCTCCCAAGTGTGATTCACTTAACCGAATAACATGAAGTAAAAATACGCTTGAGTCCGTGTTTCACTTAACTGGAGCGAATCACGCTTAGGTCCGTGATTCATTTAACTAAATAACATGGAGTGAAGCACGCTTGGGTCCGTGCTTCGCTTGACTGAATAACATGGAGTGAAACACGCTTGGGTCCGTGTTTCACTTAACTGAAGTGAATCACGCCTGAGTCCATGATTCACTGAACTGAATAACATGGAGTGAAAACACGCTTGGGTCTGTGTTTCACTTAACTTGTGGTTAATCACGCTGGAGTCCGTGGCACTGTCTTTAAAACTTCTTATCTTTCTTAATGCATGAGAATTCATTAGGCTTCATGAACTTTCTTGTCATGGCATATTCTTATTCTTAACATAGCATAACATGGCATATTCTTGTACATGACATAGCATAACATGACATTCTCTTGTACATGGCATAACATAACATGACATAACATGTTCCGAACATTTTATGACCTTCCATGGCATACATGATCTAAATATTACATGAATATGGCATACATCAATTAAGTATTTCATGAACATGGCATACATAATGTGGCTATTCTATTACATGGCATACTAGACATAAATTAATGCATGAACATCTCATAGTTTTCATGTAATTTTGGTAACATTCATTCATTCAAACAAAATCTCATATCTTACCAAAGATCGTGAAAAGAAATCTAACCTTGACTTGTCTCTTAGCATAGCATAGATAACGATCATAAATTAATCATAAAACAATAATATTCATAATATACATGCATTTATATGATTATACTATTTACCTCTTAGCGCTGCTTCCTGAAATCCAAGTGATAGCGTGTTACCTATACGAGATACTCGACGTTACTAATTTCTAGAGAAGTGCCCTAACAACCTTCCCACTTGAGCACAAATCATAAGCATTAAATCTAATAAAATATTTAGCTATATACTGGATTCATTGATTACTAATCTCGCTATTATATGGCTACTAAAACAATAAAATCATATCTAGTCCTTTAAATATACTCTAGTATGAAATATCTACATATTATGTATTTTATAAAATAGTAATGTAATGGATTTGCCACCCAAGTTAAAATACTGTAAGCCCACCATGAATTAATATCCAATGTTTTAAGTTTCACTTTCTTAAGCATTTTCTCGAGAACTAGTTTTAGGGTTGCAAATAGATTCAAATAAAACTTTAGTCTAATTTAAAAATGATAAGGAAGTAGTTTATGTGATAATAATATTGAGCCCACATAAAAACAGTCTACTTAAATAATACATCAGTTTCTGGGGACCATTAGAATCGGATCCAGTTTAAAACATGGCTCGTGAAGGAAATAAGCCTTTTTTAGAGCTTATAAGGCTCCTGGCCGAAAGGTTTAAGGCCCATGGCTCTCTCTTAAAATCAGTAATGTAAAAGCCCTAAGGGCTGAGAAAGAAAGCTCCTGAGAGGAGCATCGTGCGATGGAGGAGTAACTCACTGAGAGGGAGAGGCTGCTATGTGGCGGCTCAGGGTGGTAGGGAGTGACCGGGGGTGCAACTGGGGGTTTCCTAAAGTGGTGCGACCCCGAGAGAGGGAGAGAGAGAGAGTTTAGAGAGATGGAGTCAAAACTTGAGTCACCAAGAGAGGGAAGGGAAGAGTGCGACGACGGTGGCTTACTTGAGGGAGTGGGTACGACGGGGCTAGGTTGGTCGGCAGTTTCTGGTGCCGTGGGTGGTGCTCCGATGTCCTGGGGTGGTTGGCGGTAGCTGGGCTGAGAATGGGGCTTATGCGACAGTGTGAATTCTCTCGGTATTTTCTATAGTTAAAAGCAGAGGGTTTTCATGGGGTTTTTAAAGACTATGGGGAGGGGAGCGGCGTGAGCACTTAATACGTATGCTAGGGTTTTGAGTTTGGCTATACTTGAAAAATTATTCCCACGAGAATAAGGATCGTGCGAGGATTTTGAGGAATCGAGTTGTAGTATCAAACTAGGAAACTAATCTAATATGGAAACTATTGGATAACTATACGAGGTTTAGATAGGAAGGAGTCGGTGGCTTAATTTATCAATTGGCATATTTCCTAAAATGATAATAGAATAAAAATAAAATAACAATAAAAATATAATACTAGTTTTTAAGCCTAAGTTTGGACCCGTATGTTACACAAGCATGCCTCCATAACCAGACCATGGTGTACTTTCTTAAAAATCTTACATAAACCATCATATGTATGAGTTTCACATAAATTGTCCTATAGGAAGTCTATACATAATCATATAGAAAGGGAAAATACCTTAGTGGTGCCAGTCACAAACTGCAAGAGACGAGCCTTATCCTCCTTGCTGAAACCCTGAACAACTTCCCAAAACCACTGAATAACAGGAGATGCAGGACTGTACCCAGAACACTCATATCATCCACTGAAAGACAGGAACAACAAATTTTTTGTTCCTGCTGATTCATTTTGTACTTTAGATTCTTTCAAGGGGGGAATGAAGGAATCTTCAATAGGACAAAGTTTACATATTGTTGAAGGAAACTCACAATCAATATCAGGAAGGCCAAAAGTTCCTTGTCATTGAAGATCGAAATTAATTCCCTAGGAATAAATTCATTAAATCCTTCTGTAAAGGCATTTATTTGAGGACGAATGGCAGTTGTTAACCGATGTTCAGCACTATATGCCCCACCAGACATCCACATGCTTGATACCATGTACAAAGGTTGTCTTCATTTTGCTTAAATTAACAAGAGTAAACTATGTTTTTGGTCCTTGAATACACAGTACGTTCCACTGTAGTCCTGAGACTATATAATGTTCTAATAGCTCTTGCCTTTATAAATTTTCAGCAGTATAGTCCATTCATCCAAAAACGTGTTGATCCATGAAAAAATGGATCATTGAAATGAGCCATGTCATCAATCTTTTTGATGGATCGGTCATTGATCTGGACTGTTTCTTACAATAATCACTTGCACAAATGAAATTGGAATTTTTTTTTTTTAATTTTTAGGAAAACTTAGAATTTCCCCTATACGTTAAAACTGAAGTATGGTTTAGCCATTTATCAATCTCTAATTGCATAGCAGCATGGGATTTGGTCAAGGCCCTTGGGGTACCCTATAGCAATCTGTGCATACCTATTTTGAACTAGTGGATTCAAAGATACATGGGTTAGGTATTAGCTGTCATTCATAGAAATTATTAGACGTATTTGGCTACTGAAAGGGGACTTAGAGGAATTAATTATGGGGATAAATAATTATGGGGCTATATTATAAATATATATTTATTTAATATTGTCCAAAAAAAAAATTACATAAAAGCTAGCTTTTTTTTTTTGTTGAGAAAACATAAAATCTAGCTAAGATGTTGGAAAATTTTGTTCCCATGTTGCACTTGCGTGTAGATTCTCTCTATGTCCAAGATAAAGAAGTCATAATTCATTGCTTTACACGTTGTATAAAAACAATGTTTATTTTGTTTATTAATTTAAGATGCACATACATAAATTCCAAACTGATACGTGCCACCGTTTGATTCTTATTACATGGTCATGCCTGTAGCCTTACTACTTGCGGTAGAGCTCATCATCATCATCTCGACAGGTAAAATTTTTTTATTTATTATGTACATTCAAGTGACTTTGTACTAAAATATCAGGATTTCTCGTTATAGTACCCTATAAGCATGTTATCAATAGCATATAACATTATGGCTTTTAATCCACATCTTGTATGCGAATTAAACCTCAATCTATTTAAATGCAAGTGTTGAGGTTCATTTTTTAACATCTTTTAGCTCCATATGGATGAGTCGATTGAAAACATACGTGATCCGTTATTGTGGGATGAGGGGATGGAGGAAGTCCTTGTTGATATCTTGTACAAAGATACCATTTCCCATAGACTGAGGGGTGGGAGGATCACCCATAGCGACTATGTTCGGGTTGCTGAAAAATTATCTAAATATGGGCCGAAAACTTTGAGTAAGTAAAAGGAAAGATTACAAGCCTTAAAAGAAGGCAGAGAGAATTTATGGATCTGATGAAGCAAATAGGGCTCGGTTGGGATCCAGATAGGAAGGCCCCAGTGGCAAGCGAGGAACATTGGGCAAACGCAATCAGGGTACGTATCTGTGAAAAATTATTATTCATTAGTTATAACTTCAATAGTGTAGTAACTTGCTCTGGGGGAATTTAATGATATTTTTAATTAAATATGTTAGGTAAGAAACTCATTCAAGCATTTCAAGACTAATGGATGCCCAAAGTATGAAGAGTTGTGCGCGATCTTTGGCTGTGCCGTTGCGATGGGGGCATTCCATTGGGCATCAATTGACCCAGCCCCTACTAGGGAGGAAGAGGACCTGGTTGAAGAGGAGCTACAAAATCGTGGCTGGCCAGTGTCGAATGATCAAGGGGGCCCATTGCAGCTAGCTCCTATGGACAGATCTACACAAGCAGGGAGACCATCCTCCGCCTCATACAGTAGTGGATCTCGTCAACGCCAGAGAGGAGGGTCTTCCCAGTCCCTTGCCATGGATGAGGCCTTTAGCAGAACCTTGGAGGCAATGGAGAAAAGTTCTGAGGCCAGGCAACTGGCTACTGAGGAGTGGAGGGCCTCGAAGTGCAACAAAGAGAACAACATGGAGACTGATGCGGCGGTTGATGGGCAGGCGCTTGCTTTCAGTTGCTTGACGATGTTGAACCTCGCTTGCCTTTTGGTCAATGGAACAAGGCCTTTAAATTATTATTAGAGAATCTGGGATTGTAGCCGTCATTCATGGCGATCCCTGCGAAGCGCAAGAATGAATAGGCGTTGAGCTTATAGATCTTTTATTATTATTATTATTATTGAAGAGGGGATCGTTTTATCAGACAATATGTGGTTTTTAATTAATTTGACATGGAGTTTAGTTGTATAACTTTGTAGGTAACATATATCGTACTTGATGGTTATGGTAATAATTTCTTTGTAGTTTATTTAGACATGAGTTAATTAGCTACTACTACTTTGGATGAGCATTGTGTGATAGTTATTTCGTTCAAGTTTTATGTTTTCAAATGATTATGGTTAATTGTTTTCTCTGACATATCCTTGTGGTTTATGTAGTGACACCATAAAACTTTTGTATACATTCCTTTATTATTATAGTGTATTGATACTTTTGTTAACGCACGCGTAAGAAGGTTAGTCAGAATGGCCGATGATGACTTTCCGGATGAGGATGCCCCTTGGCTAGGAGATGGAGGCGACGATGCAATGGATGAGCTGAACATAGTTTATATGATATGGATGGCCATGCAAAATGATGGAGCTCAAATCCAAATGCCCCAACACAATATAGGTCTTCGGGGGATCAATATATTCAGGCGATTTTGAATGGGAACCCTCATACTTGCCTTGAAATGTTTCGCATGGAAGTTCCTATATTCCGTTATGTATAGGATGTGTTACTGGAAACAATGATTATGGAGTCTATAGAAAGGATCTCGATGGAAGAATCATTGGCCATGTTCTGCCTTCTTGTTGGTCATGCAGAAGGTCAACGTGTAGTTAGAGATTGCTTCCAACATTCAAGTGAGACTATTAACCTCCATGTAAAGACAGTTATTCGGGCGCTGCATGAGTTAGGGAGGACTGTGATTAGGCCAATACACACAACTGGGGTACATCTTTAGATTGCGAAAAATCCTCATAATTATCCATGATTTGAGGTAATGACTTCCCGAGTTTTAAATGTTCATGTTCAATTTTTTTATTTTATTAAAATAGTATATAATTGTTTGGATTGAGATATGTTATACGATAATTTTGTAGAAATGTATTAGGGCGATGGACGGCACAATGATCTCAGCTTTGACACCCGCTAATGTACGTAACACATTTAGAAATCGATATGGCTGGATTGCACAAAACGTAATGTGTGCCTGTGACTTCGATATGAAATTTGTATGTGTATACTGGGTGGGAAGGAACATCCCACGATGCAAGAGTTTTTATGGATGCATTGAGTCAAACTGAGAATCAATTCCCATGGCCAAAAAAGGGTAAATTTTATTTAAAACAATACATATAAAACATTGTCTTTTGAAATTTTGCTAGTGTATTTATTTTGCAAATTATTGATTCAAGTTGATTGTTCTGATTGTGGTTAGGTTGTTATTATCTTATCGACGCGGCTTATCCTTGCATCGAAGTGTTTATGCCACCTTATCCACGAGAGAGATATCATCGATCAGATCGTTATAGTGTGCATCACTTCCGTGGATATAAAGATTATTTCAACTATCGTCATGCCTTTCTACGAAACATTATTGAACGCACATTCTCTTTGTTGTAAAGGCGGTTTAAAATTTTGGAGGCCATGCCTCAATATCACCCTACCAAGCAGGGCATGATTATCACTGCATGTTGTATGCTA
>QEOT01001485.1:2947-89087 GCA_003123785.1 Pterocarya stenoptera
AAAAAAATTATAATAATTAGTTAATAATTATATGAAAAAAATAAAATTAAAAATTAAAAAAATTATATTTAAATAATATTTAAATATTAAAATAATGAGACGGTATAAAATAAGAGAAGCGCACAAGTTACGATTTATGGTATATAAGGTAAAGAAAAATTAAGAAAATAATAATAATAATAATAGGAGAAGTGGGTAAAAAGGGAAGGCTCAGCAAGAATCTAATCATAGACGTAGAAGCTAGACCTGATGTGTAGGAGTTAATTTGGGATGGACGGTGACGATGTGATGTGCTGTGGGTCCCTGGAATCATGGCCATTCAATGGTGGACCCCGGGGCAAATCGTGACTCCCGGCAGCTCCATCCCGATAGGAAGAGAGAGAGAAAGATAAATAGGTTGAGGTCATCTTGTCATTTAATCGTAACTTTCACTGGTTAATAATCTAGTGGTTGTTTGGGATTGAATTTGAAAGTTTAAAAAGTTTTTTTAACTGTTTAAAAGTTAAAAAAAAAAATATATGTTTGATAAATTCATAAAAAGTATTTTAATCACTTAAAAAAAGTTAAAAATCTACTTTGTTAAAAAGTATTAAATTGAAACTTTTATCAAAAATTTTTTTTCACATAACTATTTAGTATTTTAAAATTAATATAACCAACTTAAAAAGTACTTTACATATATGTTTATTAAATAGTAGATAGTTTTTGAAATATAGAGCTTATTATTTTAGTTATAAGTTATAAATACTAAAGCTATAAGTTATATTTCCTACTATAATTCCAAACATGAAGTTAGATTCGGTTTGGATATTATTTTTAAAGTAGATTTGGATAGTGAGTTTAAATGAGATAAGTTGATATGAAAGTTGAATAAAATATTATTAGAATATTATTTCGTAATATTAATATTATTTTAAAATTTAAAAATATTGAATTATTTTGTATATTTTATATGAGAATTTAAAAAAATTATAATGATTAGTTGAAATGAAATGATATAAGTTAAAATACTTTTGTATCCAAACTTCTCTTTTAATATCTAAATAGAGTCTAAGATGCATGTTGCCAACTTATTTAGTGATTAATATTTTTTATAAAAAATATTTAAAGTTTTTTTCCGGGTATTCATAGATCTGAAAATTATATATGCAATGACGAAGTTGATGCTATCACAAGATCACCTCAACTTCGATTCCATCCAGGGTCACAGATCGAAAATTTTAGTTCATCATTTTTTCGAACTGGATTGGATTGATTATCCCTAAAGACCGAACCGAATTGTTAGCTATCGGTCCGATTGGTCTAATTCGGTCCATATGAGCTAGGAATTTTTTTTTTCCTATTTTCTTTTTTTGGTAGATAAATTAATATAAAAAATTAATTAAATTAGTAAAATCAAAATTAAGTGAGCTCTTTAATATTACATAACTAACTAGTTAATAAAATAATTAATTATAATTATATTTATGATATTAATAGTTACCCACTTAGTACTTTAGTAGAATATATATCTATATATAATAACATATATTATCATATGATTTATTGTATGATATATTAATTAAGTAATATCATATATTATTTTATATTTTATATGGTTATTGGTGATAGATTAGAGAAAAACATAATTAACTTATACAATTATTACATATATAATATATTATATATTTAAAATCTTTAAAAGACTTATATGTAAGTGATTTGGTTGATTTCGGTCCGGTCCGGTCAAAAAAAGTCACACTTTGGGACTGGATAGAAAATCAAATTTTGAAAATACTATAGATCGAGACTGAGTAGGAATGAATTCATTCCGATTCGAACCTTATCCCTAATTAAGAGTATTCCAGATCATCTATAAATAATAGTAAAATAATTTATGAATAATAATAAAATAATATTGAATAGCTGTAAATAATAATAAGTTATTTGTAAATAATAATAAAGTAACGTGAGAAGATAGCAACTGAATTTTCAAAACACAACCTAAAAAAATATAAAAATTAATTAATTAATAATTAAAATAAGTTGGCAACATGCATCCGAGTGTGTGAAAATGTCTGTCTCATCACAAGCAATGATTTGATATATAAAAATATATTGGTGTAAAATGTCACTTTGTATTGGAAGGATTTTCAAGCAATTTGGTCGGGTTGTTAGTGAACAAGAAAAGACTCCCGATTAATGCCCCTTTGTACGAAATTCTAATCTCATGATTAGATACCAAAAAGAAATATTTTTTTTTGGCCTCAAAGTCTTGTCTATTCCACAATCATTAGTGACAACAATGGTGGGCTTTGTATGGCATTCACCATTTTTGATTCACCAGCAAGCATCTTTGTGACTAGCAATGGGCCATTTTCTTAGGAATCTTGTAAAAAAAAAAAAAAAAATCTTAATAAATAATTATTTTAATTTTATTATCAAGTCATCATGTATAACATTTTTTTCCTTTTATTTTATAACAAAAAGGTACAAATAATATAGGAGCCACTTTCCCTTTTATTTTCTGCACCCCCAAACAAGATGATAGTGCCTTTGGATTTTGCAAGTATGCACATACAATTACACACCCCCGCTTAAAATAAAATAAAAAGTCACAACTTTTAATGGGAAAACTCAGAAGTCTTGTTGCTTTCTTCAACTTGGGAACACCATAATCAATGGTACAATGAAACTGTTTATATACACATCTTTAATTTCTTCCCAAGTACCATGTAAAGTTCTTGTTTAATTCATTGTTTTTCCTGTTCATAGACAGACCTTTTCTTTCCACTCCATTCCTTTATCAAAAGCTCTGTACTCAATTACAACCACGATTATTTGTGACAAACCAGCAGAGATTAACGATTAACAGGAATTACAGTCCCACTCAGAAAGAGAGAGAGAGAGAGAGAGAGAGAGAGAGTTGACTTCCTTTGTATGTATGCAGCAGCACGATATATCACTCTCATTCCCTTGCACAGGTCCAGAAACTAGATTAGGAATCTGGTACTTCAATTCTGCTGAATTCAAGGACCCTTTTAATGGAAAATATACCCTCTTCGTTGCCTGTTTCTGCAAGTAGTAGTTCAGCAACTGCGAGGCTTTCTTCCATTGCAGCAAAATTTACACCTTGAGCCTGCAAGAATTTGCTTATAAGGACCATTTAATGTCATCCAAATGTCCACAATTTTATGGAAAACTGATCTTCTAGCATGCACTGAATTAACAGTCATTGATCCTTCAGTTGCAACTTTCAATCATTGCATGGTTATTTAAGTTTTCCACATCAGAGGCAGATGATGATGGAGATTCAGCTGAAGATGACAAAAGCAATAGAAAATTCATTTCAATGATTGAAATCATAAGTTATGATTACATACCCCACAAGTTTTGAAATAAGAAAAACTCAAAGCCCTCAATTCATTTCAACACTTTGAAAGGGTCTTCTCTCTACAATTGAGAGGTTGAGAAAGTGAAGCAGAAAACAGAATAGGAATGAAAGTTGCATTGAAAACAGAGGAAGAAAAGATAAAACTGATTTCCTCAGATTACACTCAATAATCACACTACAAATAGGCTCCAACCAAGAAATAAACTCGTACGCTTTAGAAACCACTTACCCACAAACAATAAACAATGTGGACTACAAAGTAACTAAAAACTCCAAATTAGTAGGATTCCACTCTCATACATCTTTGGAAATCTTGTTTAGCTGCAATAATGGGGAATCAACACCCAGCTTTGTTCTCTAAGAAGTAACATGGCTGCATGTATGCGTTTTTATTAAATTAAGTACATTCTTGATGACAGATTTGTGCCTTCAAATGCTGTAGGTACTATACAGCATGGAAGACCATGAATATATATTAATCAATCAGTAACGTACATAGCTAATCTAAGGTGGTGATCAGAGACACTGATCATAAATCTACCTGAGTTGTTTAGCCACATCAGTGATTGTTGGTCTATCTTCTCGTTTGTCGGAGAGGCAACTCATGGCAAGGTTTGCAAAATTTAAAAATAATACGTATCATCCTTCTGAGTAAAGTTGCCTGTAAGACAATAGTCAGGTGCAATAAAACCAATTCTCGATCGTACAACACTATCGGCATGCAATTGACCTTCAGGAATGGGTAAAGAGAGCGAGAAATCAATCAACTTGGGAACATTATTCTCATCCAACATAATAAGGGACGACTGAATATCCCTGTGTACAAAGGGCATGGATAATGGATGCATGAGGATATTAAGTCGGCCTTTTTTTTTTTTGCATCTAAAAAAAATTAAATCCAATTTGTAATAAAATTTCATCATTTTTAATCTAAATATTATTATTAATTTTAAATTAAATTAAAGTCTCGTATTAATTGCTATATACCACAGGTACAAAGTATATTGAGCCGCCCTGGTCTCATTTGATCTCTTATAATGACTTCACATGCTCTTTCGTCATGGCGTGCAAATGCGGGCAATTTTTGCCACTAGATCTTCTGTATCTTGTCCGTGTGCAAGAGACGAATAAAACCCAAGTTGGCACAATGTATTGTCAATGTCCGTGGATCTCTCCAAAGCAAATCAATCATTGGAGTTTGATGCCAATTAGCTTTCCGCAATAAAATTTCAATTCACACTGTGAAAAGAGAGAGAGGAGTGATCATGAAGTTTGTTGGTCTTGTCCGATGAAAAATTAACACTTCCACATGATAAGTTAGACGTCCCAAAGGTGAATGAATTGTGTACATTAAAAAGAAAGTAGCGAATGAATCTGTAGTTTTGTGACGACTATAATTCGCTACAAAAAAGTTTTCCGATGATTTAATAAGCAAACGAATGGATATTTATAGCGTTTTATTTGAAATTTGAGGCGAAAAAAATCGCTAGGAAAGACAATCTCTTAGCAGTGATTTTTTGCTTCCATTGGGGTAGATAAGAAGTGGAGGGATAATATCGGCGAATATGCAGCGATGTGTAAATCGTTGGGAAAAGTCAATGGCGGCGATTTATAGGACTTTTCCCAACGAAAATATCACTTCCGTTGTAGTGTCTTATGCTTCGGGCGCGCTATTTATAATTGAGAGTCTCTTTGGTTCGAGGCATCAATTGTGTCCTCAAGATCAGCCTTCATTTCTATCGGCAACCGGTATTAGTAGTATCTTTGTTGGCCGAATTTAATGTGTCTCCCCGACAAATTCGACCCTCAATTGGGACTTTGGACACTTGTTATATTACTACGACGTAATCCATTGTGTTACATGCCACAATCAATTGGGTCTAAAAATTATTTTTTTGTCTAAAAAACATTTTTAAACTCAAATTATAATATAATTTAAATTATATTAAAATTTATAATTACAAAAAGAATTTAAATTCATTAGACTTGTATTTTGTATTGTTTTACTATAAAGTCTCACATTGCTTAAGTATGACTATCGTATTATTTTGGCCTACTATATAAAGGTTAGTCTAAGAGGCTAAGACAATCCAGTAACTTGAATACAACTTCAAGTTGTATATATCTATATACAATATATTTATTTAATAAATATTTATATAAAAAAAAATTTTAATTTTTATATTAGTGGAGGCGGAGTAGGGGGCAGGGTTGGGCTAACCCTAAGGCCCCGTTGGGGTCAGCCCGCCCCCAGCCCCTAGGGTATTCTCTTGGCGATGCGGGGAAGCCCGCCTGCCCATGCGGGGGGCGGACCTCTCCTGCCTACCCCTATTTGCAGTTTTAGACTGTACAAGTTCTTTATATTCTATTTATTTATATCATTTTTTTAATTAGGTCTCTTCATCACACTTGTGTTGGATGCTTGTCCCTTTCCAATTAACACATCTTCCAGCCTTGTTGTTCCTGGCTGAGACATAGTATCTCGCTCATCGAGATAGTTTAATCAAATCAAGAAAAGAATCTTTAAAGTTTGAAAAGCTTTTTTTCATTAGCATTAACATTAGCATTGACTTCATCAAAATATTTTTTAAAATTTGATAAAAAGTATATATGTTTCATAAATCCAAAACTTCTCTAGTCAGAATCCCACATTTAGTCAAAATAATAATATAATATTATTTTTTTAATAATAATATTTCTTCATTCACATATTTCAAAACTGTACACAAAAATGAAAGTGAAAAAGCGTTTGAAGGAAGTGAAAACTGTGGGAAATGAAAATTGAAAAGTTAAGCAATTGAGGTAATTTTACAATTAAATATTACTTTTGAAGATAAACAATACATCTTCAAATTTGAAGATATACTTAAAATTATTGTAGCTCATAAGTCAACCTTTTACTTTTTGAAGAAGCCAATGTAGATCATTTTATCTATATTTCTTCAAATTTTGAATATGTATTGGAAGCCAATGCCAGTGATCGTAAAAACACAAGTCTCCACAAAGTTGTAAAACCATGTATGGGTCCGACGCCTGCGTAGTGTCTGAAGGTCAAAGTTGGTGACCTAATGGCAGGGGAGCCGGCAATTGAACCCCCGTTGAACGGTGATCGTAACTATAATAGTCCTAAGATAGCAAAATTCTTTGTCAAGTAAGTTTCGACCTATATGAAAGGCCTAATGATATGAGCGTTGTTGTTTTGGAGAGAGGTTGGGTGAAATAGACATGTCTATGAAGATGTAAACTACCTGCACCTGGACATAAAAATCCTATGAAGCTTCACTGTTTCCTGGGATTGGCTTTAGGCCTTTCCTGCTCAACTTAGGTGGAGGAAGAAGAAAGAGGAATCCTATGTAAATACCATGTAATTAGGTTTGGTCATATTCATTAGGATTCCATTCCAAAAATAGAAAGTTTGAAATAATTGAGATTTTTTTAGATTGGATATAGTCATGAATTCTACGAAATTTTTTATAGCCTTTCATTTGCTTCTCTTCAATAGAAGTTTTATTTTTCCATAATGTATCCTAATTTTTGGCATAATTCTTCTTTTACTGATCGATTCAACATCTGATAAAAAAAAGATATACATCAATTATATTTCATATCTTCAACAAGTTTAATAATGAGCATAACGACCCTATTCTATGAGCTATGATTAGCTTTTCTAGAAATTTCCAAGGTAACAATTTCAACAAAATCAATGTTTATAATTATAATTCATAAAATTAAGGTTCTGTGGCGACATAGCATCTTTTAAGCATTCTTAAATGTTTCATTCCCAATTATCACTTTAACACAAAATACTTTCAATTTCAAATCTTAACGTTTTCATTTAGGTTGATGCTAAGTTGCCCCCCAAAATGCTCCTAGTGCATTTTGTTTTTTTTTTTTTTAAGGTGTCATTTGGATAGTAAATTGAGATGAAAGTTGAATAAAATATTGTTAGAATAATATTTTTTAATATTATTATTATTTTAAAATTTGAAAACGTTAAATTTTTTATTATATTTTGTATGATAATTTGAGAAAGTTGTAATAATGAGATGAGATGAGAAAAGATGAGATGAAATACTTGTATCCAAACTGGGTAAATGTTAAAACACACAAATACAAATTCAATAATGATAACTTTTTTAAACATTTTAAAGAAAACCAAAATACACTAGGACACATTTGAAGAACAATCAAATATTTTCATTTCATCTAATCATTAGCTAAGGAGAAATTCATCTTTATACCACACACCAACATGTGATTTATTATTTTTATCTTTATATTTAAATATTTACATATCAACACGTGTGTGTTTATATAAAAAAGTAAAAATGAGAAAGAATATATTGATGTGTAGTATAGGAGATGATAATCAAAAAATTTCTTAGCTAATTATTAATTATTCCTCCAATAATTCTTCCCATATCACTTGGCTTAAAATAGGACGGAAAAAAAAAGACACAAGGCGCGTGAAAAAGTAAAAGTAGTCCCAATAAAAATCTCTGATGCTAAAATGTTTCTTCAGTAATCAATTGGTTTATCGGTTAAAAAAAAAAGGTTCATAATGAATTAAAATTTTTTTATACCAATAATTGGACATGATTTATAATTTTCTCAAAGCATGAGTTAGGGTTTCCAAGTCACCATGGCAGATTTCCAGACCTCGACTCATGGCGCCAACTAGATCTTCACTCCTCAAGAGTTGGTACATTCCTTTGTTACTGCTCCCTTGCTACCATTACCACCATTTGTTTCCCGTTCGGTTGCTGAGAAATCGTTGGAAAAGAAAATCATTTAATCAAATCGAGACGGAAAATAACATTTTATATGTTAAAATACTAGAGTATTGGCATTGGCCTAGCTAAAGTCAAAACTAAAATTTAGCTAAAACCAGATGTTTTGGCTAAAAGTCAAAGTCATTCAAGTATAACTTCACATTGGACTAGGTAAAAATAAGTCACAATAATAATATAATATTAATTTTTTAAGATTTTCATATTTTGCCACTACACAAAGCATATATTAATTAATAATTTAGAAATTACTAAATTATTAATTAACATATGATTAGTGTTAACCTTAGAATGCAAACAATCAAAAGTTTAAAATTAAGAAAAACTCTATATGCAGTCGATGCGTGCAGTTGGGACGCAATCGTCTGACAATTTGGTCCCACTTTCTTCTTTTCATACTCTCTCTTTCTCTCCCCTTCTTTTTCCTTATCAGATGGCTTGTGCTTTCTCTCACCCACTCTCATCGAATGCACTCCCACTTTCTCTCTCTGGAGTTTTTTGTATTTTGTGATAGCAATACTTCATGCAATTGAGGAACCCGATCTTGAAGGAGTCGCATTCCATAGATCCACCGTTGTCTACAAACCACAACTAGTGACAAGCTCAAACCCCCTACGATCACCAGCACAGCCTTACTTCAACCACCCAGCAATGGTATGATTTATTCAGACTTAAAACCCAAAAAAAAAAAAAACCAGCAAGAGAGAGAGAAGATACCCACTTCAGAATCAATAGCTATGATGCTTGCTCCTCATTTTTGCTCAATGGATCTTCCGCAAATGCTCCGATTTACTCAGACTTAAAACCCAAAAAAATAAAAAGAAAACCAGCAAGAGAGAGAGAAGATACCCACTTCAGAATCAAGAGCTATGGCACTTGCTCCTCATTTTTGCCAATATTGTGGAGGAGGATTAATTTTTGAAGGCCCTTTGGTTGTTCCTCTTGATTGTGAATGGGTTTGGCATTGTCACAGGCTTAATCTAGTAGGCTTCTGAACTAAGGGAAAAAAAATTTAATTTCCTATTTATATTCAATTTCTCTTTGCTCAATCTAGTTGGGTTTCTAAGATCTTTTTTCTTTTCTTTCTTTTTGTTCTTATGGTTTTGTTATTCAGGCACAATACAAATCTGATTGTGAGAAACTTTATGGAAGAATCCTCTAAAGCTCTTAGAGAACCCTTTTAGGCCTCTATTCCTTACCATATTTTTCCAAGATTACGAGAAGATTCTCCAAATGATGATACCATGCAATTAGAACCTTGCACGACCGACAAGGCCACTGTCTCTACAAGGGACAGTGGCTGCTTTATGCCCGATCTAAATATGCTGCCTGATCTAAATATGATGCCATCCGAGGAGGATTCTAGTTCTTAGATATAGGATGAGCTACATGCCGACTATTTTTCTTCTCCTTCCCAGGGGATCTGGTTAATAAGACTATTAGACGGTCTCTATTCTTACTGAAACCATGATCTTCTGGTACATGGTGCATGGCCAGTTAAGGAGAACTTCGTGGATGTAACTGTATAAAAACTTGGACGAAGTTACATCGAGTAGGTAGGATTTTGAAGTTGCAAGGAAAAAAAGATAGAGAGAGAAAGACGTACGAAAAAAGAAAAAACGGAAGAAGAAAGAAAAAGAAGAAGGTCTGCTTTTATCTTTTTTATTCAACATAAACTCTCCGTATAGCCCGATTACCTCCCGCTTGCGCGTCCCGTTTGTACCTAGCAAAACTGTAAAATTAAATATTGGTTTGATCTGTGAATAGTGACTAGCCAAGTTTGGACTTCACTTTCTATTTATTGTAGCTTGAGTTTCACCTTAAAGGACTTTAGCTAGTCCAATACAGCTCATTTAAGTAGAACTTAACTATATTTTAGACTTTATTGACATTTGGCTAATTCAATACCAGTGCTTTTAGATGATTAAAAAGAAAACTGCTATCCATCAGCCCGTACATTTTTTTTTTTTTTTTGTGTTGGACCCATCCGCATCTCAAATTTCATCTCGCTCTCTCTTTTTAGTCTCTTTTACCAAACCCCATCTCTCTCTCCTCAACCTCTGTCTCTCATCGAACCCCCTAGCTCTCTCCTCAATTTCTCTCTCACTGAACCTCCTCTCTCTCTCTCATCAAGTTCTCTCTCATTAAGCTCTCTCTCTCACGAGTCCCCTCTCTCTCTCTCTCTCAAAACTAGTTGGTTTGATTCTCACTTTGTTTTTTATCAAATTTTCTACACAGACTACACGCAAAGGCCAAAAAAAAAAAAGAAAAAAAAAAAGAGAATCTTGAGCCGGCTTTTGTGTTTTTATATTTAATTGATGAATCCGGTTTGACACATCACGTGTGTGGTGTAGAATTTGTATACTGACTTATGAGAAGCTTTTCTCAAAAAAAAAAAAAAAAAAAAAATGTTAAATCATTAGCATTGGATTAGCTATTTCAAAAGTTAAAATTGAGCTAATATGTCACTTTTTGGCTTATGGCTAATTACTCAAAACTTGAACTCTATATTAGATTAGCCATCGCACTCTTTATAATGAAAATATTATTATTATTTATTTTCATTTCTAATGCAAATTTTTTGTTGATTTAAATACTTTTTTATTTTCATTTTGATAATCTCCAACAATATGTACAATTAGCATCTCTAGTTGAGCAACAAATTGTGTTACTTTCATTTTCATTTTCATTTTCACAATCCAACAATATAGTTGCTGCCCAAAACTCACAAAACACATTTTGCCCACATATAACAGTAGCATAAAGTTGCTGCCAACATGGTTGCTGCTCACATATTTATCACAAAATATACATGAGCATATAGTTGCTGCCCAAAATGTCCAAACAAAAACAGCTACACATACATCTCAAAGAAAACCAGCAACCTAATTCAACCAGTAAAAGTAAAAACAAAACCAGCACCCTAGCTGGAAACAGTAGAACCAAAGTTCACATGCTTATTCATCTAAAACAACAGAGTATAAAACATGCACTTATGACATGTTAACCATCAAACTCAAATACTGCCAACAAGTTTCAACAAATTTCACCCAAATTTCACTCACAAAATTTCACCCAAATTTCACACAAAGAATTTCACCCAAATTTCACACAAAGAATTTCACCCAAGAACATGAAACATTAAGAGAAAGAGAGAGAGAGAAAACTCACTTGTGAGAAGGGTCTTTGGTTTGAGAATGTGGGCAACCGGGACGAGCTGGCGACGGAGTTGTCTATGGCGACGAGGACTTATCTTGGATGGAGTTGTTTATGGCGATGGGGACGAGCTGGAGAGAAAAAGCACAAAAGGAGGGAAGAACATTCATGAGCCGTGTGAAAGAAACTGATGAAGTAGGGTTTCCACGACTTTGCTACAGTGGAAGTCATATTTGACTTCTGGGATGGATTTATTGTAGCTTATATGCTTGATGATATTAGCTAAATTAATAGCTACATTAGCATTTGGCTAGCCAATGCCAATGCTCTTAAGATTGTTTGAGTGAGGAATTTGCTTTCCTTACAACTTTGTTCGGTCTACTGGAGAGAGAAATCAATCCATTGGCAAGAAAATAAAACCTCGTGTGTGTTTTTATGTATATGAACCAATGTAAGTAGTTTGTAAGTTTTAGTTTTTCATCCTTTTAAAGCGATTATTTCTTTCGACCAATGCTATACATCACACCCCCATTAAACTTTCATCTCACTATGTAAGATGTGATTTTATGTATATGCCACAGCTGACATGGTGGGATGAAAGTAGAATGAGACTGAGGTATATAGAATTTTCCATTTCTTTTATATTGCTTTTTTTATGGTCTATGACATAGGTTAAAAACAAAAAACTGCTAATCAAAGAGCAATACAAGCACTAGAGATGGTATCGTGCAAAACATTTTCCCATTTTTTTCCTTCCGAATTTGGGGCTCATGATTGTTGCATTAAGATAAATTATTCTGTTGTTGCATATTGATTTACTAATTTGTATTAAAGTATGGGGCAACGCTTATGGAAGTAGATATCGATGGGTCTTTGTCATATCTCGCACCTCCAATTAACTTGAAAGATATTGGTAAACACTCCTTTTAAGAATCACATTTTTTGTCATTTGCTCGTTGAATTGAGTGTCTGACCGATGTGTGTGTGTTTTTGTTTCCGTTTATATTTCTAACCTATCTTTTCGATGGTTCCAATCTTTTCATGTTAGCTGACAAGCATTCTCGTTCGAAACCCCTTAATATTGAGGAAGACAATATATGAGAGTGTTCTATGAGAATAAACTTCAAGAAGTTTGTAACAACTTCCACTTTCCTCATAAAATTCAGGTATTGTTTCTTTTTTCTCTCCCACAAAATCAGTGCGAAAATATAGGTAATGACGGGCTTTCAAATTTCTGGGATCGGTTAATGTTTTGCAGGCAACTGCTCTTATATATTTCAAAAGATTTTATCTTCAATGGTCAGTCATGGAACATCATCCTAAAAACATCATGTAAGATTATTTTCGATGTTCATTGTAGCTTTTTGTTGGCCACATGACATCCTTGAAGACGCATCGCTTCAAGTATGGCTGTAATCGTGATCAATTATAAAAAAGAAATTTGCACATGGTTGGAAATTGTGCACTCTATAATTGCTTGGCTTGGTAAATTGTTTGTGGATAGCTCTCAATTGTGACAATATTTAGGACGTTACTTTTTCATGCACAGGTTTACATGCATTTACGCAACTTGTAAGATAGAAGAAAATCATTTTTCAGCCGAGGAGCTTGGTAAGGGGATCTCGCAGGATCATCAATTGATTCTCAATAATGGGTTTGTAAAAAGTTAAAAATTTAGATTCTCAGGCTATGCTTGGACGCTAAGATGATCTCAGATAATTTATGAAGAGAATATCTTTCCACTGGTTCAACCGATTTCCTCCAAATAACAATCTCCAATGGAGGCCTACCATGTAGACACCACATTTTCTCAATCATGTGATTGCATTGCAGAAGAAGAATTTTTTTTTCCATTCATGCCCGTCCTCCCTCCCTCTTTCTCTCTCCTCTCTCATAGGAAAAGGCCTCGACTCCTCCACCGAAACCCTCTCTCTCTCTCTCTCTCTCTCCATAGATTTTTTATATAATTAGATTTAAATCCTTGATGGGTTTTCCACTGCAAAGCGAAGAGAGGGTTAGAGAAATGATTGAGAGGGAAAGAGAGCATTTGCCTAGGGATGATTATCTCAAGAAATTGCGCAGTGGATAGGGCTGTAATCGAGTCGAGCCGAGTCAGTTTTTGGCTTGCCGAGCTTAGCTGGACTCAAAATACTCGAGCTTGAGCTCGAGATTTTTATTTATTCTTTGTTTGAGCTCGACTCGATAAGCTAAACTCTCAACTCTAACTCGAGCTCGTCCCACAAAATAAATAAATAAATAAATAAAAGATCTAATATTGAATTTATACAACTAAAAAGTAGAACTTCTATTGAGTTATAAAATTTTAAAATTTATAAATAATTAATATCTAACTAGTTGATATTTATCCAAAATAACAATATATTATATGCGTACATATATTATTAATACATACACTTAATATGATAGCATATATATATTTCATATATGGTTCTCACATGCTAGTATAGGAAATTATTAAGTTTTATCGACTAATTATTATAAAAATTATAAAATATATTTATGAAGTAGATTCACTATATAGACATAAGTAATTAGATTACATATTATATATTTAATTATAAAAGTGGTATGCTTATATTATTAGCTAATATATATATATGTATATATACATAGGTGTATGTATATATTTATTAATATATGAATGAGATTTAATCAAGTCGAGCTAATCGACTCGAGTATAAATAAACGAGTCTTAATGAGCCTTAGCCGAGTCGAGTTTTGTCGGGTATGTGTCATTTACAAATCAAGCGGGTATCTGCTTTCACAAATGAGTTTTTTTTTTTCACTAGTCGAGTTCGATTCGAGTTTAACCAAGCGAGTACCAAGCGGGCTGTCGAACAAATTGGTTCATTTACAGCCCTAACAGTGGAGATTTAGACTTGGGTATTAGGAGAGGAGTTGTGCTAGGTTGCCGCCCAGCTTTGACCGCTGGGCGTGCCGCCTAGCACAAATGTGTATTTTTATTTTTTTCTCGTTTTTCTTTTCATATTTTTTAACATATTTAAATATTTTTAAAAAATAAAAAATACGCCGATACACTAAAAATCACTTTCTTAATCATTAAGTAAATAAATAAATAAATAAATACACAAGCAGTCAAAGTGAGGGGACAAACTAACATTTTCCATTAGGAGAGAGACTCTTGATTGGATTTGGAAGATTGGTCTAATCGGTTCTCTCTCTCACATGGCATTGTGTTTTGTTTGTTTGATCCCTTAATCATAAGTTAACTCATAATGGCTCTGATTCTTGTAGATTTTTCTTTTTCTTGGATTTATAATGTGTTTTTATCTGATTTTTGGCTTCAACACCATTTTTTTGGCTTGCAAAAAAGTTTTTTTTTCTAGGTAAACAATGTGTAAAGGATAAATTAATTTTAAGGATTGTAAAGACCGGTTGTAACTGAAGGGTAAGAGGGTTGCATATATTACACTAAGGTAAATGCTAGTGGATAGTCTGGTCTAGAGCTCCTCCGCCGGTGTGAAGATCGTACGGAGAGTGGTAGTGGGGTGAGTGCAAATGTTTGGTCCTTTGAAATTGGTCTCTTTTTAGAATTTCAAAAGAACATACACGAGTCCAAGACTCCAAGCTTATTTTACTTTTGCTATCTTGTGATGCGGTACAAGAGTCTTTTATGAGAAGTGCTTATGTGTTAGCTGTTTATTGGATGCCATTAAATGCACAAGATCGGAGTTACTATATCAAAGAGGAACTGATTTATGAATAGAGAATATCTTCAAACAGGCATATCCGCTGTTATCCAAATAACAACAACCAATGGTAACATGCCACGTAGGATACACATATTTACAATGGTAGAGTGCATTACATGAGAAAAAATAACCCCAAGGTCTGTCAAAACGGAAACGGAAACCCACCATCCCCCCCCCCTCTCTCTCTCTCTCTCACCTTCTCTCTCCTTCCAACATTCACGAACCCTAGCCCTCTCTCTCTATCTGGGCGTGCAGAACCATGATGTTGCACTTGGGTGTTCTCATAGTTCCAGATTTTATTTTATTTTTACACCATTCATATATCTAGAAGACTGCAACTAAACTAAAGTAAGCTCAACTATTATCCCCATAGTCTGTGGCAGTGCAATATATTGGGAAAAAAAAAGCAAGAGCCTCGAGAGAGTGAGAGAGTTGGCCGACCTGAAGGTGCGCTGGTCTGTCACTCGTGCGCCGGTATGAAGTTCGTACCGTATGCAGCGGTGTGGGTAGGTGCAAAAGTTTGGAGCAGTGCTTTGTGTTTTCAGAAGAAAAAAGACACGAATTTATTAATTATTTCTTATTTTTATTTTACTATCCTGTGATGCGGCGCATGATTCTTCGATGTGGATTGTTGATGTGTCATCAAAATATTTGATGCCGTTAAACGCACTAGAACAATTCTTCCGTTCCAAAGAGTTTCTATTATGAATAATAGTAAATTATTTGTAAATAATAATGAATCATAGTAAAATAATTTTACTTCACTTATCAAACACAGCCTGAGTATCACCCCAAGACAATTTTCTAGAACCATTTCATAATAAAACCAATTACAAAAAATATTATATTTAAACATTGTTTTATAATTTTATGTAACCACTTTTACAAATCGCAACACAAAACTTATTTTAAAAAGTCGTTCAAAATTTTCAAATATTCCAAAATGTTTTCATAACCAAACATATCCCTTAAAGTTTTCTCGCTTGCCCCTTAACTGAATTTTAACCAAGGCCACAAAATATCGAAAACCAACTTTTAAAAACCCAAAAGACCGAAAATCCACTTATCAAACGGCTAAAATCATACAAACTTACCCAGGCTGCTTTTCAGAGACCTGATTTCCAGACGATGAAGGCCATTTCTGACTTTGAGCATCTTCCTTCACCCCTCCCCCCCCTCCCTGCCTGGAAGTGATTTTTGTACCAAAAACGCCGAGAGGTTCTGCCATCACCATATAGAGACCATATGCTGGGTAGATATCCGCCCTCTCTCTGTCTCTGTCTCTGTCTCTCTCCTCTCCCATTTCCATATCTCAAGATTGGATCAAGTTGGTGTTATCTTATATAACTATTTTAATCTGTGCAAGAACTCATTTTTTGAGGAGGTTTCAGACCGTATTGGTAAAATGCCTTGAGATTTTAGACCTTTTGGCCAATGGATTTACTGGCCAAGTTCCAAGTTCTATAGGAAAGAAACCTCCAGAAGCTTGCTGAAGTCTATGGTTGATTGTGCAAACCCTGTGGCGTCAGATCTCAGCCATAATTCATTGATGGATGATCTTCCCGCATGGATTTACAAATCTGAGTTTTGATTTCAAAGGATGAACAAGGTGGGAGCACGAATAGTCCTTTATCTTCATCATTTGGGACTCACGTGGACAACTTGAAATATTGGATTTGTCCCACATGCCTTTTTGCTTTCTTTACAATCAAAGGATAAATCTTTTTTAGCTGCAATAATGGGGAATCGACACCCAGCTTTGCCCTCTGCATATATAAACAGTAGCATGGCTGCATGTATGCCTTTTTATTCAATTGAGTATATTCTTGATGACATATTTGTGCCTTCAAATGCTGCATGTACTATACAGCATGAAAGACCATGAATATATATATATATATATATTAATCAATCTGTAACGTACATAGCTAATCTAAGGTGGTGATCAGAGATACTGATCATAAATCTTCCTGAGTTGTTTAGCCACATCGGTGATTGTTGGTCTATCTTCTCGTTTGTCTGAGATGCAACTCAGGGCAAGGTTTGCAAAAGTTAGAAACTGCTGCTTATCAACAGTTTCTTCCAACAATTCCGGATCTACAATTTCAATCAACCGTTGTTCATCATACCTGGCCTTCACGCAGCGTAGGATATGGCCTTCAATATTGTACCTGGCATTTTCTGTACTCAACGTCCATCCTACCAAAAGCACAATTAGAATTCTACCAAAACAATACACATCATCCTTCTGAGTAAAGTTGCCTGTAAGACAATAGTCAGGTGCAACAAAACCCATTCTCGCGCGTACAACACCATCGGTTGCATGCAATTGACCTTCAGGAATAGGTAAAGAGAGCGAGAAATCAATCAACTTGGGAACATTATTCTCATCCAACATGATGTGGGACGACTGAATATCCCTGTGTACAAAGGGCATGGATAATGCAGTATGGAGATATGCAATTGCATTGGCTATTCCCATTGCAATCCTTAACCTACCCTTCCATGGTATCGGTTGATAAGGTTCGATTCGATAACAAATGCACGCTCTGAGACTTTTGTGCCCTACATATTCATACACTAGAGTCAGCCTTTGGGTTTCTAGGCAGCATCCTAGGAGCTTTAGAACATTTTTGTGAATACTCATATTTGATCCAATTACAACGTCTTTTTTGTGAACATTTTTTAAAAATGTCCTCATATCTAGTAAAAGGCCTGTGTCGACGGTCATCAAACTTTTTAACTGAAACTAAGCGGCCTTCCAGACAACCCCTGTAAAATTTAAAACAAGCATCCCACAGAAAAAGTTGACTTTCGTCATAGTTGTTTGTTGCTGTGCTGAGCTCCTTGGCCGAAAAGAAACGGATAGGATTGCATTTCCCATTGAAAAGGGCGATACGTTCCTCTAATAACAGTCTTCCATTCTTCATAAATGGCGTCTCCTCTTTGTCTTTCCTCTTCAGCTTCAAACATGCATTCATCTTGCTTTGTCTACCAAACCCTTAGAATACAGATAGACAAGATCAATATACATACATTTTATGGCGAGATAAAAATATGGTGAACCAGGCTTTAAATGAAGATATTGCACAAATTAGAGTTTGGAACCAGTAATGATCTGCAACCATGTAAAGCATGATCATGACTCACATGAACTTGAAACATATTAATTTATACTTCATGAAATTACAGGGCTTTTATTGATAGACCAGGCTAACCGTTCTCGTATCTCATGATTTGCATATTATTTGAGGAATTCTGTACAGTTCTTATTGACAACCACCTCATATTCGAAGATATTACAAGTAATCTCGAAATAAATCAGAACATCCAATACTACTAAAAACTAACTCAGGGTAGGAGAGAGAATGTGTATATATATATTTACCTAAGGATCCAGAGACACAGATATATTGGAGATCTGTGAAGCAGAACAAACTTAAACAATAATGGCGAATTAAAGCACTAGGCAATTTACGAGTTTTATTATCATATTTAATACTAATCAAATGATGGCCATTCAAGCAGGAAACTGGGAAATTTCATTGCAATTACCTGGATATTCTCTTCAACTTCGCCCACTATTCTACCTCTCCTGCTTATGGTCCTCACCTGGCTGAGAACCAAACCAAAACATAGCAAGTGTGCAAGGAGATCAAAATTTTGTGGACCAACTTCAGCGTCACTTATTATTTGTCTGAAAAGTCGTATTATAAGTGAGTTCACACACCAAACCATGCATTAATATTGACATATAAGATATCCATTGAATGAAATGATATAAATTAAAAATAAAAATGATTTTGTGAGATAGATGACCTATTCTTCTCTCAAGACTCTTGTTTGTCTGTGTAAGTAATTGTCAAAATATTTGTTTTGTTTCTAGTATTCTTTGGTGTTGAATTTTTCTCGGTCGGTCCCATTTCTCTTATCTGCCCCAATATCTTGGTAGAGTTATGACTTTGACATGCGCTTTCGTCATGGCGTGCAAATGCGGGCAATTTTTTATAATTGCACTGCAACTAGCTATGTAAGTCTGCAGTGAAATTATCTTATCTTATTTTATTATTATATTTTTTTAAAATTTTTATAAAAAATATAATAAAAAATTTATTTTTTAAAAAATTTTAAAATAATAATAATATTAAAAAATAATATTTTATTTAATTTTTAACTTTAATATAAAATCATCTCATATCCAAACCGTTGCTATATCTTTTGTGTCGTGAGACGAATAAACCCAACTGGGCACAATGTATTGCCAATGTCCGAATCAATATTTGGAGTTTGATGCCAAATTATTTATAAATACAACTCGTAAAATTTATTTTAGATATTTATAAATAAAGAAGATTACTCGACAAATTACTTATAAAATAAATATAAAATTATAACAAATTATTAAATAATAAAATAATTATAAAAGAATATTAAATTCTATTATATAAAAATTAATTATTAATTATCTCCCGAATAATTCTTTCCATTTCACTTGGCTTAAAATACGGTGGAAAAAAAAAAAAAAAAACTAGGCGCGTAAAAAAGTAAAGCAGTTCCTGGAAAAATCTCTGATGCTGAAAGTTTCTTCAATAATCAATCGGTTCATAATGAATTAACAAATTTTGATACTAATAACAGGTCATGATTTATAATTTCTCAAAGCATCTGAGTTAGGGTTTCCAAGTCGCCATGGCAGATTTCCAGACCTCGACTCATCGTGCCAAGTGGATCCTCACTCCTCAAGAGTTGGTACGTTCCTTTCTTACTAGTGCCTTGCTACCATTACCACCATTTGTTTCCCGTTCGGTTGCCCATAAACTGTAGGAAAAGAAAATCATTTAAACAAATCGAGACGGAAAATATTATTTTAGATGCGTAGAGTTATTTTTATGTTAAAACACTCCGTTAAGATTATTTGAGTGAGGAATTTGCTTTCCTTTCAACTTTGTTCGGTCTACCGGAGAGAAAAAAATCCATTGGCAAGAAAATAAAACCTTGGTGGTGTTTTTATGTGTGTAAACCAAAGTGAGTAGGTTTGTATGTTTAAGTTTTTTCCCCCTTTAAATCGTGTATTTCTTTTATATTGCTTCAGCTGGTTTGGTCTATGACATAGGTTCAAAAATACAAAGCTGCTAATCAAAGAGCAATACAAGCACTAGAGAAGGTATCGTGCAAAAATTGTTCATTTTTTTCCTTCCTAATTTGGGGCTCATGATTGTTGCATTAAGATAAATTATTCTGTTGTTTGTTGCACCTTGGGTTGCATGCACTTGACCTTCAGGAATAGATAAAGACAGTGAGAAATCAACCATTTTGGGAACATTATTCTCATCCAATATACTGAGGGATGACTGAATATCCCTATGTACAAAGGTTCTGGAAAATGCAGTATGGAGATATGCAACTGCATTAGCTGTTCCCATTGCAATCCTTGACCTACACTTCCATGGCGACGCCTGAGACTTGACTGGATCACGAATAAGTAACCAATGAGGGCTGTGATCATTTTTGTGAATACTCATATTTGATCCAATTATTACAACGTCTTTAAAAATGTCCTCATATCTAGTAAAAAGCCAGTGATCGTCATCAAATTTGTTAATTGAAACTAAGCGGCCTTCCAGACAACCCTTGTAATAGTCAAAACCACCAGCACGCAGAAAAAGCTGACGTTGGTCATAGTTTTTTTGTTGCTATATGCTGAGCACCATGCATGGCAGAGAAGAAACGGATAGGATTGCATTTCCCGTTGAAAAGGGTGATAGGCTCCTCTAATTAATAACATTCTTCCATTCTTCATAAATGGCGTCTCCTCTGTGTCTTTCCCCTTCAGCTTCAAACATGCATTCATCTTGCTTGTCTGCCAAACCCCGGCCTTAGAATACAGATAGGAAAGAATTTGCACACATATTATGGTGAGATAAAAATTATATGGAGATGCTTAATCTGTCTTTAAATGAAGATATTGCAGAACTTAGAGTTAGGAACCAGTAATCTGCAACCATGTAAATTAAGCATGACTCACAAGAAGGAAACTGGGGCTGCCTGCTTATGGACCTGATCACCTGCCTGAGTATTAAACCAAAACATATGAACAAGTGTGCAAAGAGGTCAAAACTTGTGGTCCAACTTCAGTGTCACTTTTCTTGTTTGGTAGTGAATTTTTCTCCGTCGCCTGTTGACGGCTCAATGGGTAGGAAATCAAGGCCCCACCTTGAGTAGGCCTCGTAATAAAAAAGATATATTATCACTCTCAAAATAGATTATAAAAACATAAAATTGATTAACATAAAAGATGGAGAAAATACCTTAAATGATAAAATTTTATTTAAAAAACTAGTAATTGTAGAAGTTTTACTAAAGAAAATATTAGTACCCAAATGTATAAAATTTTCAAATTAACAACGATGAAATTTGAATGAGTAATGCTAGATACAAGCCTCAAATGTACAAGCCTTGTATAAGCTTTTTGTAAAAATGTAGACCCCATAAAAAATAAATAAAATTTTCACACTTTTTCATGGTGATATCCACTTTTTTATAAAGGGCTTGCGCGGGGCTTGCGCATATGGGGCTTGTATATATAATTTCTCAATTTGAATATATAAAAGTGACAAAATAATGCTGTATTACTCTCCAATATTTTCTAAGATATAATGTGTAAGTTGATATTGATGGCCTCTATTTGTTTTCAAAATTAAGTATTAAAAGAAGTATTATGAATAGGAAATAATATTCCAATTACATAAAATTAGACTCTCCTAATTCTGTTTATAGATATTAGCAAACCAATAATAGTTGCATGTTTTGCATCTAAAAAAAATTAAGTCCAATTTTTAATAAAATTTCATCATTTTAAATCTAAATATTATTATTATTCTTAAATTAAATTAAAGTCTTGTATTAATTGCTATATACCACAGGTACAAAGTATATTGAGCCACCCTGGTCTCATTGAAAAATTTTATTTGCAATCCCCATTTGGGGACTGTATGTGCAAACTCTTCATTAAATGAAAAAAATACCATTTTGAGAATGATATTATTATAATTTTAAAAACATTTTTAGAGTAAATTGACTAGGCTTGCATATACAGTCCCCAAATGTAACATTGCTGTCTCATTTGATCTCTTAGACTTAAGAACATCCACATTGGTCTATGCATATGCATATGCAAAATTATATTTGCATAATATGACCCTAAAATCATCTACATATGCATATGCATATATATATAATTAGCTATGAACAATTTTTATCCAAATTTAGATAGCAACTATTCACTCTACAAAACATATTTTAATTATTATTTCTCTCTCCTTCCACTCTCTTTCTCACAATCTTTTCCATTTCTCCCTCCCTCAACAACACAACAAACCTTCACCTACACATTCATTTTATTATTATAATATATTATATATATATTTTTCATTTTATTATATTTTTAATATAATATATAAAAAAATTATATTTTTTATTATTGCATTTGTATTATTAATGTCAAATGTATGTAGTGGATGCTAATTACAAAATATATATAAAAAATTAATTTTAGAAAAAAATTAATAATAATAATAAAATCATATTTTATTATTATTTTGTCTCAAATATGCATAAGCCAATGTGGAAGTTTTTCTTGAATGGCAAAATGGATATGCAAAATAGGTGATTCTACATATGCATATGCATAGATCAATATTAATGATCTTCACATGCTCTTTCGTCATGGTGTGCAAATGCGGGCAATTTTTGCCACTAGATCTTCTGTATCTTGTCCGTGTGCAAGTGACGAATAAAACCCAAGTTGGCACAATGTATTGTCAATGTCCGTGGATCTCTCCAAAGCAAATCAATCATCGGAGTTTGATGCCGATTAGCTTTCCGCAATAAAATTTCAATTGACTTTGTGAAAAGAGAGAGAAGAGTGATCATGAAGTTTGCTGGTCTTGTCCGATGAAAAATTAACTCTTCCAATTCCACATGATAAGTTAGACGTCCCAAAGGTGAATGAAGTTGTACATTAAAAAGATAGTAGCGAGTGAATCTGTAGTTTTGTCTTATGTAGGCATCAATTGTGTCCTCAAGATCAGCCTTCATTTCTAAGTACGGCAACCGGTATTAGTAGTACCTTTGTTGGCTGAATTTAATGCGTCTCCCCGACAAATTCAACCCTGATCAATCGGGACTTTGGACGCTCGTTATATTACTACGACGTAGTCCATTGTGTTACATGCCACAATCTATTGGGTCCTAAAATTACTTTTTAGTTTAAAAAGAATTTTTAGACCAACTTATAATATAATTTAAATTATATTAAAAATTTATAATTACAAAAAGACTTTAAACTCATTAGATTTGTATTTTGTATTGCCTTACTATTAAGTCTCACATTGCTTAAATATAACTATCGTATTGCTTTGGCCTCATATATAAAGGTTGGTTTAGGAGACCAAGACAATCCAGTAACTTGAATACAATTTCAAGTTTTCAACAAGTTGTATATATCTATATACAATATATTTATTTAATAAAAATTAATATTTAATTTTTTATATTAGTGGAGGTGGAGTAGGGGGTAGGGTTGGGTTGACCCTAGGGCCCCGCTGGGGTCAGCCCGCCCCTAGCCCCTAGGGTATTCTCCCAATAGTGCAAGGTAGCCTGCCCACCCATGCGGGGGTGGGGTAGCAGGGCCCCCTGCTCACCCCTATTTACAGTTTTAAATTGTGCAAGTTTTGTATATTCTATTTATTTATATCATTTTTTTAATCAAGTCTCTTCGTCACACTTGTGTTGGATGCTCGTCCATTTCCAATTAACACATCTTCCAGCCTCCTTGTTCCTGGCCGAGACTTAGTATCTCGTTCATCGAGATAGTTTAATCAAATTAAGAAAATACTCTTTAAAGTTTGAAAAGCTTTTTTCATTAGTATTGACTTTATCGAAATAATTTTTAAAATTTAAGAAAAAGTACATATTTTTCATAAATCCAAAATTTATCTAGCCAAAACCCTACATTGGATTAGTCAAATAATAATATAATATTATTTTTTTAATAATAATATTTTTAATTTTTTTTTATATTTACAATTACACTAACTATATATTAATTAATAATAATATTTCTTCATTCGCATATTTCAAAACTGAAAGTGAAAAAGCGTTTGAAAGAAGTGAAAATTATGGGAAATGAAAATTAAATTGAAAAGCTAAGCAATTGAGGTAATTTTTACAACTAAATATTACTTTTGAAGAAGAACAATACATCTTCAAATTTGAAGATATACTTAAAATTATTGTAGCTCATAGTTCAAACTTTTACTTTTTGAAGAAGCCCATGTAAATCATCCAATGCCAGTGATCGTAAAAACACAAGTCTCCACAAAGTTGTAAAACCATGTATTGGTCCGACCCCTGCCTAGTGTCTGAAGGTCAAAGTTGGTGACCTAATGGCAGGGGAGTCAGCAACTGACGCCCCATTGAACGACGATCGTAACTATAATAGTCCTAAGAGAGCAAAATTCTTTGTCAAGTAAATTCCGACCTGTATGAAAGGCCTAATGATATGAGTGCTGTTTTGGAGAAAGGTTGGGTGAAATAGACATGTCTATGAAGATGTGGACTACTTGCACCTGGACATAAAAATCTTATGAAGCTTCACTGTTGCATGGGATTGGCTTTAGGCCTTTCCTACTCAACTTAGGTGGAGGAAGAAGAAAGATGAATCCTATGTAAATACCACGTAATGAGGTTTGATCATATTCATTAGGATTCCATTTCAAAAATAGAAAGTTTGAAATAATTGAGATTTTTTTAGATCGGATATAGTCATGAATACTACGAAATTTTTTATAGCCTTTCATTTGCTTGTCTTTGATAGAAGTTTTATTTTCCCATAATGTATCCTAATTTTTGGCCTAATTCTTCTTCTATTGATTGATTCAACATCTGATAAAAAAAGATATATATCAGTTATATTTCATATCTTCAATAATTGTTTAATAATGAGCATAACGACCCTATTATTCTGATGGAGAGAAGCAGCTATGGGCTATGTAGCTTTTCTAGAAATTTCCAAAGTAACAATTTCAACAAAATCAATGTTTATAATTATAATTCGTAAAATTAAGGTCCCGTTTGGCAACATAACATATTTTAAGCATTCTCAAATGTTTCATTCTCAATTATCGCTCTAACACAAAATAGCTTCAATTTCAAATCTTAACTTTTTCATTTAGGTTGATGCTAAGTTGCCCCCCAAATGTACCCCCAAAATGCTCTTAGTGCATTTTGTTTTTTGTTTTTTTTTTTTAATGTTAAAACACACACATACAAATTCAATAATGATTACTTTTTTAAACATTTTAAAGAAAACCAAAATACACTTGGACACATTTGTAGAACAATCAAATATTTTCATTTCATCTCGTCATTAGCTAACGAGAAATTCATCTCCATGCCACACACTAACATGTGATTTATTATTTTTATCCTTATATTTAAATACATATATTTACATATTAATACGTGTGTGTTTAAATAAAAAGTTAAAAATGAGAAAGAATATATTGATGTGTGGTATAGGAGATGATAAGCAAAATTTTACTTAGCTAATTGTTAATTATCCCCCAATAATTCTTCCCATATCACTTGGCTTAAAATAAGGCGGAAAAAAAAAGACACGAGGCACGTGAAAAAGTAAAAGCAGTCCCAGGAAAAATCTCTGATGCAGAAAAGTTTCTTCAGTAATCAATTGGTTCATCGGTAAAAAAAAAATGGTTCATAATGAATTAAAATTTTTTTATACCAATAATTGGACATGACTTATAATTTTCTTCAAAGCATGAGTTAGGGTTTCCAAGTCGCCATGGCAGATTTCCAGACCTCGACTCTTCGCGCCAAGTGGATCTTCACTCCTCAAGAGCAAGTACGTTCCTTTGTTACCACTCCCTTGCTACCATTACCACCATTTGTTTCCCGTTCGGTTGCCGAGAAACCGTAGGAAAAGAAAATCATTTAATCAAATCAAGACGGAAAATAGCATTTTATATGTTAAAACACTAGAGTATTGGCATTGGCTTAGTTAAAGCCAAAACTAAAATTTGGCTAAAACTAGATGTTTTTGGCTAAAAGTCAAAGTCATTCAAGTATAACCTCACATTAGACTAGGTAAAAATAAGTCAAAATAATAATATAATATTAATTTTTTAATATTAATTAATTTTTTTTTCATATTTTGCCACTACACAAAGCATATGTTAATTACTAATTTAGAAATTACTAAATTATTAATTAACATATGGTTAGTGTTAACATTATAATGCAAACAATAAAAAGTTTAAAATTAAATATTGGTTTGATCTATAAATAGTGACCGAATCCCCTCTCTCTCTCTCTCTCTCTCTCTCTCTCTCTCTCTCTCTCTCTCTCTCTCTCTCTCTCTCTCTCTCTCTCTCTCTCCCTCTCCCTCGAGCTCCTTGAGCTCTCTTTCTCAAAACTAGTTGGTTTGATTCTCCCTTTGTTTTTTTATCAAATTTTCTACACAAACTATACGCAAAAAAAAAAAAAAAAAGGAGAATCTTGAGCCGGCTTTTGTGTTTTTATATTTAATTGATGAATCCGGTTTGCCACATCATGTGTGTGGTGTGGATCACTAGCATTGGATTAGCTATTCCAAAAGTTAAAATTTAGCTAATATGTCACTTTTTGACTTATGGCTGCTAATTGTTCAAAACTTGAACTCTATATTGGATTAGCCATCGCACTCTTTATAATGAAAATATTATTATTTTTTATTTTCATTTTTAATGCACTTTTTTTTGTTGATTTAAATACTTTTTTTTATTTTCATTTTGATAATCTCCAACAGTATGTACAATTAGCATATCTAGTCACTCCAAGAAAAACGAGTATTTGTGACCATTTTTTTGTGACGAAAATAACTATTTGAAAAAAAAGCAGACTTATTTTAGCTGAAAATAGTCATTTCGCTAGAAATAACTGGTCGCAAATAAGAAATTTCCTTGTAGTGAGTTGAGCAACAAATTGTGTTACTTTCATTTTCATTTTTGCAATCCAACAATATAGTTGCTGCCCAAAACTATCACAAAACATATTTTGCCCACATATAACAGTAGCATATAGTTGCTGCTAACATGGTTGCTGCTCACATATTATCACAAAATATACATGAGCATATAGTTGTTGCCCGAAATGTCCAAACAAAAACAGCTACACATACATCTCAAAGAAAACCAGCAGCCTAATTCAACCAATAAAAATAAACAAAGAAAACCAACAGCCTAGCTGGAAACAGTAGGACCAAAGTTCACATGCTTATTAATCTAAAACAACAGAGTAGAAAACATGCACTTATGACATGTTAACAGTCAAACTCAAATACTGCCAACAAATTTCACTCAAATTTCACACAAAGAATTTCACCCAAGAACATGAAACATTAAGAGAAAGAGAGTAAGAGAAAACTCACATGTGAGAAGGGCCTTCGGTTTGAGAATGTGGGCAACGGGGACGAGCTGGCAACGAATTTGTCTATGGCGAGGAGGACTTATCTTGGATGGAGTTGTTTATGGCAATGGGGATGAGCTGCAGAGAAAAAGCACAACAGGAAGGAAGAACATTCACAAGCCGCGTGAAAGAACGGATGAAGTAGGGTTTCCACGAAATAATAAAAAGCACATATGACTTTGCTACAATGGAAGTCATATTTGATTTCTAGGATGGATTTATTTTAGCTCATATGCTTGATGATATTAGCTAAATTAATAGCTAAATTGGCATTTGGCTAAGCCAATGCCAATACTCTTAAGATTGTTTGAGTGAGGAATTTGCTTTTCTTACAACTTTGTTCGGTCTACTGGAGAGAGAAATCAATCCATTAGCAAGAAAATAAAACCTTGTGTGTGTTAATTTTATGCATCTGAACCAATGTAAGTAGTTTGTAAGTTTTAGTTTTTTACCCTTTTAAAATGATTATTTCTTTCGACCAATACAATACACCACACCCCATCCTACTTTCATCCCATTATGTAAGATGTGGTGCATCTTACATAGTAGGATGAAAGTAGGATGAGAGTGTGGTAAATAGAATTTTTCATTTCTTTTATATTACTTTTGTTTTGGTCTATGACATAGGTTAAAAATACAAAGTTGCTAATCAAAGAGCAATACAAGCACTAGAGATAGTATCGTGCCAAAATTGCCCCAATTTTTTTCCTTCCTAATTTGGGGCTCGTGATTGTTGCATTAAGATAAATTATTCTGTTGTTGCTAATTGATTTACTAATTTGTATTAAAGTATGGGGCAACTCTTATGGAAGTAGAGAATCACATTTTTTTGTCATTTGCTCGTTGAATATTTGAGTGTCTGAACGATGTGTGTTTTTTCTTTTTTTAGTTTATATTTCTAACTTATCTTTTCAATGCTTCCATTCTTTTCATGTTAGTTGACAAGCAGTCTCGTCCGAAACCCTTTATAATATTGAGGAAGAGCAATATATGAGAGTGTTCTATGAGAATAAACTTGAAGAAGTTTGTAACAACTTCCACTTTCCTCATAAAATTTAGGTATTGTTTCTTTTTTCTTCCCCACAAAATCAGTGCGAAAATATAGGTAATGACGGGCTTTTCAAATTTCTAGAATCCGTTAATGTTTTGTAGGCAATTGCTCTTATATATTTCAAAAGATTTTATCCTCAATGGCCAGTCATGGAACATCATCCCAAAAACATCTTGTAAGATTATTTTCGATGTTCATTGTAGCTTTTTGTTGGCCACATGATGTGCGTGAAAACGCATCACTTCAAAGTATGGTTGTTGTTGGGGTATATGTGGAGATTGGTTTTTGAGCTGAAAATATGTTTGATGAAAGTTGGCTCGACTGTTGGCTCGAGCCAAAGTTCGCTCAAGCAAGGTCTTTAGCCGCTCGAGCGAAGTCAGGCAGAGAGGTAGGCTCGACACTCCGCTTGAGCGAGATGCAAACCCTAGTGTTCGTTAGAGCCAATGTTCTGCTAGGATTAGGGTTTCCACGCCGTATACTATATATACATCATATTAGACTTGTGTTGTACGGCCTTAAGCATATTTTGAGAGAGAACAATTGTCTTGTGAGTGCATATTGTGTGAGAGAGCAAAAAGCTCTAAAGAGTATGAGTTGAGATTGAGTGATTGTAATCTCCTCTGGTTAATAAGATTTCTGTAGCTCTGTGGACGTAGGCACTTTGTCGAACCACATATATTGTACGTCGTGTTCTTGATTGTGTTGCTTTTACTTTATTTACCATCATTGGTGTGCGTGTTTTGCATAACATTTCACAACAATTGGTATCAAGAGCCAAGGTCGGATCTGAAGGAGAATGATGGCTGGAGATAAAGTGAACGCACCTGGGATCGAGAAGTTTGATGGCACTAATTTTGGGTACTGGAAGATGTAGATTGAAGATTATCTCTATGAGAAGAGACTCCACCTTCCACTGTTGGGAAAGAAGCCAAAGAGCATGGCTGATGCTGAGTGGATCCTGTTAGATCGACAGGTTCTAGGGCTCGTTCGGCTGACCTTGTCTAGAACAGTGGCACACAATGTCAGTAAGGAGAGAACCACGGTGGATCTCATGGCGACTTTGTCAGGTATGTATGAAAAGCCGTATGCGAACAATAAGGTGCACTTGTTGAAGAAATTGTTCAATCTGAAGATGTTGGAAGGTATGTCTTAGCCCAACACTTGAATGAATTCAATACGATCACAAATCAACTGTCTTCTGTAGATATTGAGTTTGATGATGAGATTAGAGCATTGATTCTGTTGACATCGTTGCCAAATAGTTGGAAGGCCATGAGGATGGCTATTAGTAGTTCAGCCGGCAAGGTAAAACTGAATTACGATGACATACGTAACATGGTGCTTGCTGAAGAGGTACGTAGGAGAGACTCAGATGAGTCCTCGGGTTCAGGATCTGCCCTGATTGTTGACAATAGGGGCAGAGGACATGGTGGGTTAAGCTCCAAGAGTAGGGGGAAGAGCAAGATGAGATATGGGCAGCAGATCACATGCTGGAGTTGTGGCAAGCCGGGCCACATCAAGAGAAACTGCAAGAATCAAGAAAGTTCTAATGATGATGCTGTGAATGTAGTGATAGATGAAATTCATGATGCCTTACTCCTTGCAATGCACAGTCCGATTGATGATTGGGTTTTGGATTCAGAGTCTTCGTTCCATAGCACCTCACATCGAGAACTCATACAGAATTATGTTGTTGGTGATTTTGGGAAGATATATGCGGCTGATGGAGAGGCACTGGATGTAGTGGGACTGGGTGATGTGCATATCACACTTCCAAACAGGAGTGTGTGGACTTTACAGCAAGTCAGACATGTTCCAAATCTGAAGAAAAACCTGATCTCTGTGGGACAGCTTGATGACAGCGGTTTTGCAGTAGCGTTCTCTGGAGGAGCTTGGAAGATCACTAAGGGTGCGCTGGTCTTAGCGCATGGTAAGAGATTTACCTCTTTGTATTTAACATCAGGGTCCAGTGATGTGCAGGAAAATACAAGAGTGCAAAAAGGTAGGCTTGATCGCGCGATACATGTGAGGAAGCCAAAGGGAGTCAGCTTTGTCGTTCCTCATGAAAGTTTGGGAAAGTTGGCTAAGGTTGTCAAGATCGGTTCGAGAGTGGATACTCCTAGTGCAGTGGGAGTTGTGAGTCGCCCTGTGGATGTGCTGACTAAGGGCGCTGTACATGAAAGACTGAAGTTGAGCTTGACTTCAATGCGTCTTCTGGCTTGAAGACGGGAGTTGTGAGCTGCAGAGATGATAGGGCTTGGCTGGAAATAGTGGCTGGCATGTGGAGACCCAGTCTCCAAGTGGGAGATTGTTGGGGTGTATGTGGAGACTGGTTTTGGAGCTGAAAATGTGTTTGCTGAAAGTTGGCTCGACTGTTGGCTCGAGCCAAATTTCGCTCGAGCAAGATCTCTAGCCGCGCGAGCGAAGTCAGGCAGAGAGGTACGCTCGAGTCCCGCTCGACACTCCGCTTAAGCGAGCCGCTCAAGCCAATGTTTATTTGGCTGTTTGCTCGAGGCATGCTCGACACGCCGCTCGAGCGAAGTACGCAATTTTGCTAGGAGTAGGGTTTCCACGCCGTATACTATATATATGTCATATTAGACTTGTGTTGTACGGCCTTAAGCATATTTTGAGAGAGAACAATTGTCTTGTGAGTGCATATTGTGTGAGAGAGCAAAAAGCTCTAGAGAGTATGAGTTGAGATTGAGTGATTGTAATCTCCTCTAGTTAATAAGATTTCTATAGCTCTGTGGACGTAGGCAATTTGTCGAACCACATATATTGTACGTCATGTTCTTGATTGTGTTGCTTTTACTTTATTTGCCATCGTTTGTGTGTGTGTTTTGCATAACATTTCACAACAGTTGTAATCGTGATCAATTATAAAAAAGACATTTGTGCACTTCTAGAATTGCTTGGCTTGGTAAATTGTACTTTGCAGATAGCTCTCAATTGTGACAATATTTGTGACTTTACTTCCTTATGCTCAGGTTAACATGCATTTATGCAACTCGTAAGATAGAAGAAAATCATGTTTCAGCTGAGGAGCTGGTAAGGGGATCTCGTAGGATCATCAATTGATTCTCAATAATGAGATGATAGTTTATCAGGCATGGATGTGCCGTGCATATTAGTGTTTATTCTTTATTGTTTTTCCTTTTCTTTGTTTGACGCACATGCATTTCCTTTGATTACAAGCACGAGGCATCGATATCAAGGCCCTCGTAAAGTAATTAAAGTTTACCTCCGTCAGAAATGAGGGTCTATTATGAATTCAGAGTTTATATATAAAAAAATAAATAAACATAATACTAACGAATTATATTGATCATGGCTTAAAAACCTTGAGCATTTATCCTAATAACACAATTGGTTCATAAAAAGTTAAAAACGTAGATTGAATCTACGTTTGGATGCTAAGATGATTTCAGATAATTTATGAAGAGAATATCTTCCACCGGTTCAACCGATTTCCTCCAAATAACAGCCTCCAATGGAGGTCTGCCATGTAGACACCACATTTTCTCAATCATGTGACCGCACTGCAAAAGAAGAAAAAAATTTTCCATTCACCCCCGTCCTCCCTCCCTCTTTCTCTCTCCTCTCTCATAGGAAAAGCCCTCGACTCCTCCACCGAAACCCTCCCTCTCTCCCTCTCTCTCTCTCTCCACAGATTTTTTATATAATTGGATTTAAATCCTTGATGGGTTTTCCACTGCAAAGCGAAGAGAGGGTCAGAGAAATGATTGAGAGGGAAAGAGAGCATTTGCCTAGGCATGATTACCTCAAGAAATTGCGCAGTGGAGATTTAGACTTGGGTAGTAGGAGAGAGGCTCTTGATTGGATTTGGAAGATTGGTCTAATCGGTTCTCTCTCTCACATGGCGTTGTGTTCTGTTTGTTTGATCCCTTGATCATAAGTTAACTCATAATGGCTCTGATTCTTGTGGAATTTTCTTTTTCTTGGATTTATACTGTGTTTTTAACTGATTTTTGGCTTCAACACCATTTTTTTGGCTTGCACAAAAACTTTTTTCTAGGTAAACAATGTGTAAAGATTGTTTAAAGGATAAATTAATTTTAACGATTGTAAAGATCGGTTGTAACTGAAGGGTAAGGGGGTTGCTGATATTACACTAAGGTAAGTGGATAGTCTGGTCTGGAGCTCCTCTGCCAGTGTGAAGGTCGTACGGAGAGCGGTAGTGGGATGAGTGCAAACGTTTGGTCCGTTGAAATGGGTCTCTTTTTAGAATTTCAAAAGAACATACATGGGTCCAAGACTCCAAGCTTATTTTACTTTTGCAATCCTGTGATGCGGTACAAGAGTCTTTTATGAGGAGTGCTTATGTGTTAGCTGTTTATTGGATGCCGTTAAATGCATAAGATCAGAGTTACTGTTCTAAAGTGGAACTGATTTATGAATACTAGTAAATTATTTGTAAATAGTAGTGAATTATAGTGAAATAATTTTACTTCACTTATCAAACACAGCTTGAGTATCACCCCAAGACAATTTTCTAGAACCATTTCGTAATAAAATCAATTATCAAAAAAATTATATTTAAACATTTTTTTTTATATAATTTTATGTAACCACTTTTACAAATTGCAACACAAAACTTATTTTAAAAATTCATTCAAAATTTTCAAATATTCCGAAATTTTTTCATAACCAAACATACCCATTCTTAAAATTTTCTCGCTTGCCCCTTAACTGAATTTTGACCAAGGCCACAAAAGATCATAAACCAACTTTGAAAAATCTAAAAGACCGAAAATCCATTTATCAAACGGCTAGAATTCAACAAACTTACCCCCTGCTTTTCAGAGACCTGATTTCTAGACGATGAAGGCCTAGATTTCTGACTTTGAGCATCTTTTATTAGTGTATTAAATTTATTTTTAATTACCTGTATGCACGTGCATCTTAGTTAGTGTGTTACTCACTTTTACTTTATATTGTTTTCTTTACTGATTGATGAAATACACGAAGCATTCCAAATTCTTCTATTTTGTGCCCTAGTTCTCTCTATCTCTCATTATGGTATCAGATGTAAACAAACCCTAACACTCAGCGCCATTTTGTCTCATCTCAAAGATGGCCTCTGACTCTCTACCTCCCCCTTCTCCCGTTGTTCCTTCTCATCACCAAGAGGATTGCTCTAATCCTTTCTATCTTCAATACGGTGACCATCCCGGTGCCGTTCTCGTCTCTCAACCGCTCAACGGCGATAACTACCTTACTTGCAACCGGTCTATGTCCATGGCCTTTATTTCCAAGAATAAGCTTTGTTTTGTGAATAATGCTCTGCCACCACCTCCTACCTCTAATCCGACGCATAGTGCATGGATCCGGTGTAATACAATGGTTCTATCATGGCTTCTCAATTCTATGTCGAAGGAGATAGCATCCTTTGTCATCTATATCGATTCTGCCGAGGAGATGTGGAACGATCTAAAGGAAAGGTTTGCTCAAAGCAATCGCCCTCGTATTTTTCAGATTCGAAAGAACATTGCTTCTTTAACTCAAGAAGCTTCATCTGTAAGTTCTTATTTTACCCCGTTTAAAATTTGCTAGGAAGAAATGGTTCATTTTCGCCCTCTGCCTCTATATTCTTGTGGAGCTATAAAGAAAATAGTTGATTTTCAACAAGAAGATTATGTTCTACAGTTCTTGATGGGCCTCAATGATTCTTATGCTCATCTACACAATCAAATTTTACTTTCAGATCCATTTCCCCCAATTAATAGGTTTTCTCTCTTGTTCTACAAGAAGAGAAACAGAGAGAAATTGTATCTGATTCTCTGACTTCTACTGAATCTGTTGTTATGTTTTTGAATCGAGATTCTACTGGAGATTTTAATCCTGGATCTACTGGATCAAATGGATCCAAACATGGCAAGGTTTTTGTTCCTCGGAAAGATCGACCATACTATACACATTGTGATTTATCAGGGCACACCATTGATAAGTGTTTCAAGATTCATGGGTATCCTCCTGGATACAAACTGAAATCTTGAAACCCTGATGTCAATCAAGTATCTGCTAGCCAATCTAATATTTCTGCTTCAGTTTTAACCCAATCATTTCCTTTTTCTCAAGAGAAATGTAAGCAGCTCATTACATTTCTTCATACTCAGTCTAATGTTCCCTCTATAAATCAAGCAAGAACAGTTTCTGCACCCTCTAATTCTTCTGTACCCTCCACACCTGATCCTTTTTTTTTCTCAAGTACTTCTATTGTTCTTGCTAATAATACTCATAATTCTAGTCCATCTCAATCTTGGAATAGTGACTCGGGTGCAACCGATCATATGATTGGTCACTTATCTCTTTTTTCTTCCATAAATTCCACTGTCAATATTTCTATCAAATTACCTAATGGGTTATATACTCAAGTCACACATAAGGGCAGGATTAGACTTTCTGATTCCTTTGTTCTGACTGATGTTTTGTATGTTCCAGCATTTACTTTCAATGTTATCTTAGTAAGCAAATAAGTTTCACAATTATCATGTTTTCTTTTATTATTACATGATTTCTATTATATTTAGGACCTTTCCAATTGGAGGATGATTGGAGTAGCTAAGCAATCACAAGGGCTATATCATTTAATGCAAGTACCAGGCATTACTTCTATTTCTTGTAATTCTGTTGATAATGATACTTCACCTTACTGTAATTCTGTTAGAAATAATTCTTACATATCGCATTGTCGACTTGGACATATTTCTAATTCTTGATTACATGACATTGCTTCTAATCTTTCCAATCTTACATCTTAGCATATTAATCATTGTGTTATATGTCCTCTTGCCAAACAAAAACTACTGTCTTTTCCTTTGAGTACATCTCATACAACATCTGTATTTGAAATCATTCATTGGGATGTATGGGGACCTTTTTCTATACCTTATTATAATGGCTTCAAATGTTTTTTAACCAGTGTAGATGATTTTAGTAGTTGTACTTGGATATACTTACTTAAATCAAGATATGAAACTCGATCTTATATACAAGCATTCTTTTCTTTTATTGAGACTCAGTTTAATTCAAAAATAAAACCTGCTCATACTGATAATGCTTTGAAGTTTGATATGAAATCCTTTTTTAATAATAAAAGGGTTATACATCAACTTAGTTGTGTATATACTCCTCAACAGAATGCTATTATTGAAAGAAATCATCAGCATATATTAAATGTTGCTCGTGCCATCAGATTTCAATCTCATATACCTTTAAATTTTTGGAGTGATTGTGTTTTAACTGATGTTTATCTCATAAACAGAATACCAACTCCCATTCTTTCTAATAAATTACCATAAAAGGTGTTATTTTCCATTAAACCTCAATATAATCATCTTAAATTTTTTGGTTGCCTCTGTTATGCATCCATTCTTGGTGGTTCTTCAACCAAATTTTCTCCTTGAGCTCAAGCTTGTATATTCCTTGGATATCCAGCTGGCATAAAAAGGTATAAACTGTATAATATCCATACTCACAAGATTTTAATTTCAAGAGATGTTGTCTTTCATGGGACTATTTTCCCTTTCAAATCAGATTTTATAACTCCATTAGATTTTGTTTCCATTCTTGATCCTGTTTTACCAGCCCCTTTATCAGACACTATTCTAAATCCCTCTCAATCTCAATCTCACTCTCAATTAGATACTCTCACCTCATCCAATATTCCATCCACACCATCCAATCCAGAAAATGATTTTGTTTCAATTCCTACCCGAAAATCCAGAAGAAATAAAAGACCACCTGATTACTTGCAACATTACCATTGTTCCTTGATCAATACTAATGAAGTTACTTCTTCTCCTTTGATTGATGATTCTTCAACAATAGGTATTGTCTATCCTATTTCTTCATTCTTATCATATTCCAAATTTTCCAATTCCTACAAACATGTTTGTTCTTCTGTTGACTCTTTATATGAACCTAAACTTTTTCATCAAGCCATAAAACATCCTCATTGGAGGGATGCAATGACAGCTGAAATCAATGCTCTTGAAGCTAATAATACTTAGGTTTTAATTGACTTACCTACTTGCAAGCAATCAATTGGTTGTAAATGGGTATATAAGTGCAAGTTGAAATCTGATGGCACTTTAGAGAGATATAAGGCTCGTTTAGCAACCAAGGGTTATACTTAGTGTGAGGGCATTGATTATTTTGATACTTTTTTCCTTGTTGCAAAGCTTACTATTGTTCGTTGTTTTCTTGCCTTGGTTGCCATTCACAACTGGGAATTACATCAACTGGATCTAAATAATGCATTTCTTCATGGGGAATTAGATGAAGTTTATATGAAATTACCACCTGATTTTTTGAAACCTGGAGACACTCGATTATGCAAGTTACTTAAGTCCCAATATAGCTTAAAACAAGCTTCTCATCAGTGGTTCTCTAAGTTCTCTTTCACCTTGATTACTTATGGTTTTAATCAGTCTACATCTGATTATTCTTTTTTTACAAAGTATTCTGGTAGTTCTTTTATGGCACTATTGGTGTATGTTGATGATATTGTCATTGCTTCTAATAATTCCACATATATTGCTGACCTTAAGGATTTTCTACATTTACATTTAAAGTTGAAAGACCTTGACAATTTGAGGTATTTTTTGGGTCTTGAGGTGGCAAGATCTACTAAAGGTATTTCTCTTTTTCAGAGAAAATATGCACTAGAGATTGTTACTGATTCTGGTCTTCTTGCTGGTAAGCCAGCCACTTCTCTTATGGATCAAAATTTACAGTCATCCAAAATTCTGGCCCTTTACTTGATGATCCAGCATCTTATAGAAGGTTGATTGGTAGACTTCTTTATTTGACAATCACTAAGCCTGGCATTTCTTATTCTGTGAATACTTTGAGTAAGTTTTTGGACCACCCACGCCAATCTCATCATGATGTTGCTCTAAGAGTTGTAAGATATGTTAAGGCTACTGCTGGTCAAGGGCTGTTTTTTCCTAGTTCATCTTCTTTGCAGCTAAAAGGTTTTTGTGACTCAAACTGGGCCACATGCCCTGATTCCAGAAGATTCGTCATTGGTTTCATCATCTTCCTTGGTGATTCACTGATTTCATGGAAGTCCAAGAAACAAGTGATTGTTTCCATATTCTTCTATTTTGTGCCCTAGTTATCTCTATCTCTCATCATCTTCCTTCACCCCTTAGCCCCTCCCTGCTTGTCTGTGATTTTTGTACCAAAAACGCCGAGAGGTTCTGCCATCACCATATAGAGACCATATGCTAGGTAGATATCCGCCCTCTCCTGTCTCTGTCTCTATCTCTCTTTCTCTATCTTTTTCTCTCTCTTCTCTCCCATTTCCATATCTCAAGATTGAATCAGGTCGGTGTTATCTTATGTAACTATTTTAATCTGTGCAAGAACTCATTTTTTTAGGAGGTTTCAAACCGTATTGGTGAAATGAAAAGCCTTGAGATTTTCTACCTTTTGGCCAATGGATTTACAGGCCAAGTTCCAAGTTCTATAGGAAAGAAACCTCCAGAAGCTTGCTGAAGTCTATGGTTGACTGTGCAAACCTTGTGGCGTCAAATCTTAGCCATAATTCATTGATGGATGATCTTCCCACATGGATTTACAAATCTGAGTTTTGATTTCAAAGGATGAACTAGGTGGGAGCACGAATAATCCTTTATATTAAGACTTTGTGCTTTAGTGCTTTATATTTTGCACACTGTATAGGAAGTTAGTTACATTTTTTCTATTAATGTATTAGCCAATTACAACCAAGTAAAGCTTTGTATATAAATCAACTTTGTACGCATTCTAAGATCGATCATATGTGAATGAAATACATCTTTCTAGAAATTAGAGGTGTCGACTTTCTTAATATGGTATCAGAAGAAATTAGGGCTTCTGTCTGATTTCTTCTCATCTTCTTCCGCTCATGGCTGGTTCTGTTACTCCTTCCTCCGTTGAATCTGATCCATGTAGTCCCTATTTCCTCACCACTGCTGATCATCCTGGTGTTCTTCTCGTTAGTGAAAAGTTGAGCAACAACAATTATCATTCCTAGTCGCGTTCGATGTTCATTTCGTTGAAGGCGCGGAACAAGCTTGGATTTATTTATGGATCTCTACCTGCTCCAACAGAGGATAATTCTCTATTTTCTCCATGGAGTAAGTGTGATACAATTGTGTTTTCGTGGCTTCTTAATTCTTTGTCTCCAAAGATTGCTCAAAGTGTGATATATGTTAATTCTTCTAATGCGATGTGACTTGAGTTGAAGGAGAGGTTCTCACAAGGTAATGGACCTTGAAACTTCAAGTTACAAACTGCTATTTCTGCCTTACCTCAAGAACAACTTGATGGTAGTATGTATTTTACATAATTAAAGGTCCTATGGGATGAACTATTGAATTACCAGCCTTTACCTATCTGTTATTGTAAAGGTTGCAAGTGTAATTCTACTAAGATTTTTGCTGCATATCATCACCAGAGCTATGTCATGAAGTTCATTATGGGACTTACTGATGCTTTTGATAATGTAAGGGGTCAGATCTTGATGATGGATCCTTTACCTTCTATTAATAAAGCATTCTCCCTTGTTATCCAAGAAGAAAGACAAAAGCTTGTTACCACTCGAGGTGCTTCTTTTGCCTTTGTTGAATCAGTAGCTCTAGCTACTAAAGGAGACACTAATTTTAAGGCCTTTAGGGGTAATCCACGCAGTAAGCTTCTTTGTAGTCATTGTGGTCTTGTTGGTCACACAGTGGATAAGTGCTTTAAGCTTCATGGTTATCCTCTTAATTACAAGTTTCGAGATAAATCTAAGGTTCCAGCTTCTGCTAATGTCACTCAGCATTCTGTTGTGCTTGTTGATACTCCATCCAATATGCCTTTAACTATGGATCAATATCAACAGTTAATGGCTTCTATTGAAACCAGCTTCATCAGTTGCTACTACACCCTCTGTTAACATGGCCTTGGTTACTAATTTTTTCATGTAACTGTCAAATTTTTTGTACTGCTGACACTTCAGTTCCTCTGTGTTCTTGGATAATTGATAGTGGTGCTTCAGACCACATGGTTTGTTCTTCCACTCTTTATACCAACACTCTTTCACCTTGTTTCTACTTCTGTCAAGTTGTCTAATGGTTCTTATGCAGCAGTTACAAACATTGGTGATATAATTTTAAGCCCTACCTTGACCTTAACCGATGTGTTATGTGTACCTACATTCTCTTTCAACCTTATCTCAGTTAGCAAATTAACTCATTCTCTCAATTGTTGTCTAATTGTTAAAGCTTACAAGTGTTTTCTATAGGACATGGCAACTTGGAAGATGATTGGGATGGGTGAATTGCAAGGTGGCTTGTACAAATTGGTGACTTCCAACCTTTCTACTATAACTCCTACTGCTTCTCATTTCTATAACTGTTTTTCTATTCAATCTGATGTAGCCTTGTGGCACTTTAGATTAGGACATCCTTCTTCTTTTAGGTTGCAACTTTTGCATAAGTACATTCCTTGTTTGTCTTCTAAATTTGATTCATGTACTACTTGTCCTCTTGCTAAACAAAAGTGTTTGCCCTTTCCTATTGGCAATAATAAGTGTGATACTTCTTTTGATTTAATGCATTGTGATATTTGGGGTCCCATGGCTATCCTTACTCATGATGGATTTAAGTACTTTCTTTTCATTGTTGATGATTATTCTAGAACTACTTGGGTGTACCTCATGAAATCAAAATCTGAGACTGGTCCTATTTTGTAGTCTTACTTTCTTCACATTGAAACACAATTTTCAGTCAAAATTAAGGCAATTAGGTCTGATAATAGACTTGAGTTTTCTTTAAAAGACTTCTTTGCTTCTGAAGGAGTCATTCACCAATTGAGTTGTGTTGCTACTCCACAACAAAATTCTGTTGTGGAGCGCAAACATCAACACATTCTCAATGTGGCAAGGTCTATTTTATTTCATACTAAATTGCCTATTTCTTACTGGGGAGACAGTATTCTTACAGCAGTATATCTTATCAATCGAACTCCAACTCCTCTTCTTTTGAATAAAAGTCCTTTTGAACTCTTATATCATAAAACACATTCTTTTTCACATTTGAGAGTGTTTGACTGTCTATGCTTTGGCTCAACACTCTCTCATAATCGATCAAAGTTTTCACCAACAACTATAAAGTCTGTTTTTCTAGGACATCCCTTTGGTGTTAAGGGTTATAAACTTTTAAACCTAGACACTCATACTTACTACATCTCTAGAGATGTAGTATTCCATGAAGAAGCTTTCTTCCTCAACACCTTCATCTGCTTCAGATCCTTATTTTTTACAATCTGAGAACAATTCTCCTAATTGTTCCATTCCATTTCCTGCTCTAAACTCATATTTGTTTTTGTCTTCACCTACTCCAATTTCAGATGATACTTTTATTCCTTCCTCTACTCCTCAAGTTGATCTTCCTAGGAGATTAGCTAGATCCACACATCCTCCTGCCCATCCACAATCTTATCACTGTCAACAGGCCAACTTGCACTCATCTTATTTCAATGATCAACAAGCTGTAGTTCTTCTTCCTTGAGTATTTCATATCCACTCAACAACTTTCTGACTTATGAAAAATTATCTCCTGCTCACAAATCTTTTGTTCTTGCTACTTCAACCTTGCTTGAGCCCAAGACATATTCTCAAGCTATTTTGTATCCTGAGTGGAGGACTGCCATGCAATTTGAAATTCCAGCCTTGGAAGACAATGGTACATGAGAATTGGTTTCTCTACCTGCTGGTAAACATCCAGTTGGTTGTGAGTGGGTTTATAAGGTGAAATTTAAGTTTAATGGTAGTGTGGAAAGGTGCAAAGCTAGGCTAGTTGCCAAGGACTATACTCAATTAGAAGGTTTTGATTACTATGATACATTCAGTATTGTGGCCAAGCTTACCACAGTTCAATTTTTTTGTCTATATCTACTGTCAAGAACTGGCATATTATTCAAATGGATGTGAATAATGCCTTCTTGAATGGAGATTTACATGAAGAAGTTTACATGTCTTTACCGCCTGGATTTGACAGCAAGGGGGAGCAGAATTTGGTTTGCAAACTCAAGAAGTCTTTGTATGGCTTAAAAAAAGCCTCAAGACAATGGTTTGCAAAATTTTCTTCAACTCTATTAGCCACTGGTTTCACTCAATCCAAGTCAAATTACTCTCTTTTCAATAAACAAGAGGGTTCTTCAATCATTATGTTACTAGTTTATGTTGATGATATTTTGATTGCAAGCAATAATGTTTCAGTCATGGATTCTTTGAAAGGATCTCTTAATCCTCATTTTAAATTGAAGGACTTAGGCCCTTTGAAGTAGTTTTTTGGGTCTAGAAGCTGCCAGGTCCTCCAAAGGAATACATATATCTCAAAGAAAATATTCCCTAGACATAATAGAAGACTGTCGATTGCTTGGGTGTAAACTAGTTTGTTCTCCAATGGAACATAATTTTGTTTTAAGTGCAAACACTAGTGATGAATTAGCCAATCCTTCTCAATATAGAAGGTTGATATATCTGACCATTACAAGGCCAGACATTGCTTTTTCAGTTCAAAGCTTAAGTCAATTCATGCACAAGCCTCGAAAACCACATATGGCAGCAGCTCATAGGGTGGTTCAGTACATTAAAAACTCTATTGCTTAGGCTTATTTTTTTTCCTCTTCTTCAATTGATCTGCAATTGAAAGTTTACATAGATTTAGACTGGGCAGCATGCCCTGATACCAGGAGATCTGTGACTGGTTATACTGTTTTCTTGGATGATAATTTGGTTAGTTGGAAATCAAAAAAGTAGCACACTATCTCCAGATCCTCTGCTGAAACAGAGTATAGAGCAATAACAGCAGCTGTTTGTGAAATTGTTTGGTTGGAAAACTTGTTGGCAAATTTAATATTGTGCATTCTCAACCTGTTTTGATACACTGTGATAGTCAAGCTGCGATTCACATCTCTTCAAATCCAGTATACCATAAAAGAACAAAGCATATAGAATTAGATTGCCATGTTGTGCAAGAAAAGTTGCAAGCTGGAATTATTAAGCTCTTCCATGTAGCATCCAGTCATCAGATAGCAGATGTTCTGACTAAGGCACTTGGTTTATATCAGTTTAATCACCTTATTGGCAAGATGAGACTAGTTAATATATATAGTCTATCTTGAGGGGGAGTATTAAGACTTAGTGCTTTAGTGCTTTATATTTTGTACATGTGTATAGGAAGTTAGTTACATTCTTTCTATTAATGTATTAGCCAATTACAGCCAAGTAAAGCTTTGTATATAAAGCTACTTTGTACGCATTCTGAGCTTGATCATATGTGAATGAAATACATCTTTCTGGAAATTAGAGGTCTCGACTTTCTTAATACTTTATCTTCATCATTTGGGACTCACGTGGACAACTTGAAATCTTGGATGTGTCCCACATGCCTTTTTGCTTTCTTTACAATCAAAGGATAAATCTTTTTTAGCTGCAACAATGGGGAATCAACACCATACCCAGCTTTGCCCTCTGCATATATAAATAGTAACATGGCTGCATGTATGCCTTTTTATTCAATTGAGTACATTCTTGATGAAAGATTTGTGCCTTCAAATGCTGCATGTATTATAGAGCATAGAAGACCATGAATATACATATTAATCAATCTGTAACGTAGCTAATCTAAGGTGATGATCAGAGACACTGATCATAAATCTGCCTGAGTTGTTTAGCCACATCAGTGATTGTTGGTCTATCTTCTCGTTTGTTTGAGATGCAACTCAGGGCAAGGTTTCCAAAAGTAAGAAACTGCTGCTGAGCAACACTTTCTTTCAACAATTCCGGATCTACAATTTCAATCCACCGTTGTTCATCAACGGCCTTCTCGAAGAATAGTACATGGGATTCATTGTACAAAAGCACAAGTAGAATTTTACCAAAAGAATACACATCATCCTTCTGAGTAAAGTTGCTTGTAAGAAAATAGTCAGGTGCAATAAAACCAATTCTCGCACGTACAACACCATCGGTTGCATGCAATTGACCTTCAGGAATAGGTAAAGAGAGCGAGAAATCAATCAACTTGGGAACATTATTCTCATCCAACATAATGTGGGATAACTGAATATCCCTGTGTACAAAGGGCATGGATAATGCAGTATGGAGATATGCAACTGCATTTGCTATTCCCATTGCAATCCTTAACCTACCCTTCCATGGTATCGGTTGATAAGGCTGGATTCGATAACGAATGCACGCTTTGAGATTATTGTGCCCTACATATTCATACACTAGAGCTGGCCATTGGGTTTCTAGGCAACATCCTAGGAGCTTTAGAACATTTTTGTGAATACTCATTTTTGATCCAATTACAACATCTTTAAAAATGTCCTCATATCTAGTTAAAGGACTCTGTCGACGGTCATCAAATTTTTTAACTGAAACTAAGCGGCCTTCCAGACAACCCTTGTAAAATTTGAAACTACTATCATGCAGAAAAAGTCGACTTTCGTCGTAGTTGTTTGTTGCTGTGCTGAGCTCCTTGGCCGAAAAGAAACGGATAGGATTGCATTTCCCATTGAAAAGGGCGATACGTTCCTCTAATAACAGTCTTCCATTCTTCATAAATGGCGTCTCCTCTTTGTCTTTCCTCTTCAGCTTGAAACATGCATTCATCTTGCTTTGTCTACCAAACCCTTAGAATACAGATAGAAAAGAAAGTACACGCTTTATGGTGAGATAAAAATATGAAGAATCTGGCTTTAAATGAAGATATTGCACAAATTAGAGTTTGGAACCAGGAATCTGCAACCATGTAAAGCATGATCATGACTCACAAGAACTTGAAACATATTAACTTATACTTCATGAAATTACAGGGCTTTTATTGATAGACCAGGCTAACCGTTCTCGTATCTCATGATTTGCATATTATTTGAGGAATTCTGTACAGATCTTATTGACAACTACCTCATATTCAAAGATATTACAAGTAATCTAGAAATAAATCAGAACATCCAATACTACTAAAACTAACTCAGGGGAGCAGAGAGAATATAAATATATATATATATATATATTACATATGGATCCAGAGACACGAAGATGGAGATACCTGTAGCTAGAACCGGTGAAGCAGAACAAACTTAAACAATAATGGCGAATTAAAGCACTAGGCAATTTACGAGTTTTATTATCATATTTAATACTAACCAAATGATGGCCATTCAAGCAGGAAACTGGGAAATTTCATTGCAATTACCTGGATATTCTCATCAACTTCGCCCACTACACCTACCTCTCCTGCTTATGGTCCTCGCCTGGCTGAGAACCAAACCAAAACATAGCAAGTGTGCAAAGAGATCAAAATTTTGTGGACCAACTTCAGCGTCACTTATTATTTGTCCGAAAAGTCTTATTGCAAACGAGTCTATATACCAAATCGCACATCAATACGGACTATTAAGACATCTGTTTAATGAAATGGTATGAATTAAAGATGAAAATAAATTTTATGCAGAGAACCTTTTCTTCTCTCATGGCTCTTGTTTGTCTGTGTCCAATTATTTTCTGTCAAAATCCTCCTTTTTCTTATAGAATATTTCTCGGTCGGTCCCATTTCTCTTATATGCCCCAATATCGTAGAGTTATGACTTGACATGCTCTTTCGTCAAATTTTTATATAAAATATAATAAATTAATTAATTTTTTAAAATTTTAAAATAATAATAATATTAAAAAATAATATTTTATTTAATTTTTAACTTTAATATAAAATCATCTCATATCCAAACCGTTGCTATATCTTTTGTGTCTGGAGACGAATGAACCCAACTGGGCACAATGTATTGCCAATGTCCGAATCAATATTTGGAGTTTGATGCCAAATTATTTATAAATACAACTCGTAAAATTTATTTTAGATATTTATAAATAAAGAAGATTACTCGACAAATTACTTATAAAATAAATATAAAATTATAACAAATTATTAAATAATAAAATAATTATAAAAGAATATTAAATTCTATTATATAAAAATTAATTATTTCCCGAATAATTCTTTCCATTTCACTTGGCTTAAAATACGGCGGAAAAAAAAGAAAAAAAAACTAGGCTAGTAAAAAAGTAAAGCAGCTCCTGGAAAAATCTCTGATGCTGAAAAGTTTCTTCAGTAATCAATCGGTTCATAATGAATTAACAAATTTTGATACTAATAACAGGTTCATGATTTATAATTTCTTAAAGCATCTGAGTTAGGGTTTCCAAGTCGCCATGGCAGATTTCCAGACCTCGACTCATCGTGCCAAGTGTATCTTCATTCCTCAAGAGTTGGTATGTTCCTTTCTTACTAGTGCCTTGCTACCATTACCACCATTTGTTTCCCGTTCGGTTGCCGATAAACTGTAGGAAAAGAAAATCATTTAAACAAATCGAGACGGAAAATATTATTTTCGACGCGTAGAGTTATTTTTATGTTAAAACACTCCTGTTAAGATTATTTGAGTGAGGAATTTGCTTTCCTTGCAACTCTGTTCGGTCTACCGGAGAGAAAGAAATCAATCCATTGGCAAGAAAATAAAACCTCGCGTGTGTTTTTATGTGTGTAAACCAATGTCAGTAGGTTTGTAAGTTTTAGTTTTTTCCCCTTTTAAAGCGTGTATTTCTTTTATATTGCTTCTGTTTTGGTCTATGACATAGGTTCAAAAATACAAAGCTGCTAATCAAAGAGCAATACAAGCACTAGAGAAGGTATCGTGCAAAAAAATTTCCCATTTTTTTCCTTCCGAATTTGGGGCTCATGATTGTTGCATTAAGATAAATTATTCTATTGTTTCTGATTGATTTACTAATTTGTATTAAAGCATGGGGCAACGCTTATGGAAGTAGATATTGATGGGTCTTTGTGATATCTCGCACCTCCAATTAACTCTAAAGATACTGGTAAACACTCCTTTTAAGAATCACATTTTTTGTCATTTGCTCGTTGAATTGAGTGTCTGACCCATGTGTCTGTGTCTGTTTTTTTTTTGTTATATTTCTAACCTATATTTTCGATGGTTCCATTCTTTTCATATTAGCTGACAAGCATTCTCGTTCGAAACCCCTTAATATTGAGGAAGAGCAATGTATGAGAGTGTTCTATGAGAATAAGCTTCAAGAAGTTTGTAACAACTTCGAATTTCCTCATAAAATTCAGGTATTGTTTCTTTTTTCTCTCCCAAAAAATCAGTGCGAAAATATAGGTAATGACGGCTTTCAAATTTCTGGGATCAGTTAATGTTTTGCAGGCAGCTGCTCTTATATATTTCAAAAGATTTTATCTTCAATGGTCAGTCATGGAACATCATCCCAAAAACATCATGTAAGATTATTTTCGATGTTCATTGTAGCTTTTTGTTGGCCACATGACTCCTTGAAGACGCATCACTTCAAAGGATGGCTGTAATTGTGATCAATTATAAAAAAGAAATTTGCACATGGTTGGAGATTGTGCACTCTAGAATTGCTTGGCTTGGTAAATTGTTTGTGGATAGCTCTCAATTGTGACAATATTTATGATGTTACTTTTTCATGCACAGGTTAACATGCATTTACGCAACTTGTAAGATAGAAGAAAATCATGTTTCAGCCAAGGAGCTTGGTAAAGGGATCTTGCAGGATCATCAATTGATTCTCAATAATGAGATGATAGTTTATCAGGCATGGATGTGCCGTGCATATTAGTGTTTATTCTTTATTGTTTTTCCTTTTCTTTGACTGACGCACATGCATCTCCTTTGCAGAAGTTTAGACCTTGATCTTAATCCTTTATTTCTGCAGAGTTTAGAATTTGATCTTATTGTGTATGCGCCGTATCGCTCTATTGATGGTTTTGTGAATGACATGGAGGTAAGTTGATTAATCCATTAATTATGCTGCTTTATTGTTTTGGTGATTGTACCTATCAAAGAAATCTGTTTTGGTGATTGTACAAGAAAGCTCATTTGTGGGTGTGCATGTGTGTTTGTTTAATAAAACTTTAGCTTTTATTCTTGTCACAGTTCCTTATTTCTGTTTCTGCTTTCAGGTCTCACTGTGATATTACATTTATTTATCTATCTTGCATATTCTGTGTTGTAATTTGTAACAATTGGTGTTGCTTCCTAGGAATTCTGTCAAGCAAAAGATGACCAACCTCATATGCTGAAGGTGAATTGCTTATATGCTATTTAATCTTTATAACTGTCTATCCATCTTGGTTGCTCTCTGATCCTTGTTCTCTTGATCATATGAGTCCTATGCCATTTATGCTCAAACTGAAACTTGGAAAAAATCTTCATAAAGATGACAAGTAATTTTAATGTCTTTAAGATAGCTAGTTGTGCACGTGCCACATCGTAGTGCGTGATTATGATTCCTAGCTGATGTTATTTGGCACTATAGTTCCTGTTGATAATGGTTATGATTCACTTAGATTTGATCACATGGAGGTTCAACTACCTTTTCCTGCATCTATTTATCCATCTGCAGCTCTGCTGCTTTACATGAAACTGCAAGGATGGAAGTTGACAAAATCATGCTTACTGATGCACCTCTTCTATTCCCTCCCTGGCAGGTACCAATAACATGATTTATAGAGCTTTACGAATCTGTAAAAAATCCATGATAACTTTAATCCTTTCAGGTTACTAATTTTGCTGAGCATCTCTCACATCTTTGGTTCCTATCGCTACTTATTCAACTTGCATGCTTCTTTGCAGATACCTTAGGGACATTCTCTCTCGCCAGAGTTCTGCACATACCATTTCAGAGCTCATTGAATCACTAAATGCACTAGATGCTTGGGTAAAAGTTTGTTTACTTCTTGCAATCTGAATATGACCGGGATTTTATCAAAAAAAAAAAGAGAATATGACTGGGATGATTTCTGGAACATACTTTGCTGGTTGCCTGCTCAAGGGCATGGGAAGATAAGATTCTGTACAAGGGATATGTAATTCTAAATTAATGGATGTAATTCAATAGGAAAATGCTATTATACTCCCTAATTTATACCCTTCACTTTGCCCCCTTGATGTGGCACCACATTGTGGTGTCTCGTGGCTTATTAAAAAAATTTTAAAAACAAATTATATTCAAAACAAAATGGCTCCTGAAATCATAAAAAGATTAATACTAAAACTCTAGATTCCCTCTACCTTTTTATGTTTGTATTTTTAATTTTTTTAATAAGGCACGAAGCATCACATTACCACGTCAAGGAGGTAAAGTGAGTGGTATAAATTAAGGGGCATAGTAGCATTGTCCAATTCAATATTAGATGGAGAAATGTGATTGTTTCAAAGCACAAATCAAAGAAGAGTTCAAATGAAACGCAACATGTTGCTTCTCTTGCTGAATCGTATGCTCTGCCCTGTTTGATTGAGTTGTTCTTTTGGGTTTTGCTTCACTTTGGTTTTGTTCGGACTGAATTTATTTTCTGATTTCAGGTAATGTTTATTGGTTTCTCCACTGGAAATCGGTTCCTTTCAGAGTCAAGCTATAGATATCCGACATTTGTGAAGTGAAATTAATTTCTATCCTTTAATCAGTGTTGTCTTTATGTACCTTTTTTGGTTTTGTTCTCATACCATTAAAATTTCGTATAAGTTGCTGATTTTTTTACAATGATTTTCAAACGTATTAAATCTGTCAGCGAAATTATAGAATCAGTTTCTGGTACAGCTTTTCCTAAAGCTCACGCCATTGAAGCAATTTCAACATCGGCCATATATGGCCATAGGTGAAGTTTATCGATAGAGAAAAGCTTTGGACCAGATGGGTGTGAAAAACATTTTCCCACCGGTCAATAACAAACAGACACGTAGGCAATCCATTCATTAATGAAATGTACCCGCATATATGAGAAAAGACGCCCTCTCTCCCTCCCATCTGGGATGCTCCATGCCGACAGACCCACGCCGAAGCCCAATAGAAGACCAACACACCAGCTAAGAGGCAAAAAATGAAAAAAATGGTGGAAATGCTTCACGGAATAAATGGTAGCTTCCTGTAATCTGTTTGAGTTGGCCAAACAAATGAATTCAGGTAGTGGGTTAATGCAATCAAGAGAGTTCTACTTTTGAGTTTCTGTATCACACATTAGGCTAGCAATTGAGGTGATGAAATGAGCAAGCTGGATGCTCTGATTTTTGTGTGCCCAGATGCATGTCCAAATTCAATTATTAGTTTGTTACTGATCAAAGTTCCCCATCGAAGCCCAACAGAAGACCAATGAAGGAAATTGCACAAAGTATAGACCAAACAGAATTTGTTTTTACCTTTCAAACTTGGAAGACGATGTTTTGGGGCTTCCATCGGTGTCGAGTGTAGGTGGGGGAGGGAGAGGGAGAGAAAGAAGGAGAGGGCTGGTTTTTTATTGGGGCTTCCATCGGCAGTGGAGGAGTGCAGATGGGAGGGAGAGAAAGGAGAGGGATTCGAGGGTTCGTCGACTGTGTAGGAGTGCAGATGGGAGGGAGAGAAATGAGAGGGATTCGGCATGGAAGAGTGTAGGTGGGCTTGAGAGGGCTTCGACGTTGGGAGAGAAAGGAGAGAGTTGGGCGTGAGAGGGATAGTGAAGATGGGAGGGAGAGTGGGCGTCTTTTCTCATACATGCGGGTGCATTTCAATGATGAATAGATTGTCTACGTGTCTATTTGTTATTGGCCAGTGGAAAAATATTTTCCACACCCATCGGCCCCAAGCTTTTCTCTTATCGATATGTTATTTTTGTTTTTGTGATGATTCTTTTATTTTTTATCGATATATTATCTTATCTCATCTGTATTACTAAATAAGCTTTCTTAATTATTTTTAAGGCCATTTCTAATTGCCACTAGTTCTCGAGAGGTGATCGGAATGATCACCGCTAATCCGATCGCTAGGGTTGGTGCTCAATTGCTGGAGACCATTGGAATTTGATCGGTGGTTGGGCAGTTTTTTTTTCCTTATAAATTTGTTTTTTAATTCTTAATTTTATAAAATTGTGTTTGATTGTGTGTGGGTTAGTTTATTCAACTTATCATGAAAAGCAGATTTAAAAAAAATTATCATGAAAAGACTTGCATGACAACTTTTAGTTAATCTTATCATAGTTTTTATCGATACATCTTATCTTCATATTGGTTAATTTGGGAATACAAGTGTTATCACGTATTCTCACATTTTTCCTTTTCAAATATTATTAAAGCACAAAATAATTTTTAGTTTTAAATTTTTTATTTTTTCATCTAATCATTAACTAGTCGTTACAATTTTTTCAAACTCTTAGACATAATACAAAAAATTATACAATTTTTTTAAACGTTAAAATAAAAATTATATTAACTTTATAATATATATTTTTTTCATTTTCTAAAACCTAATAAAACATATTAACTTAAATTATTTTATTATTGTTTACAAATTACTTTATTATTATTTATAAATAATAAAAGATATTCTGAAACGAAAAGTATGAATAAGAAAGGATCCTCATCCTTTTTTAATATTTTAAAAAGTATTAATTAAATACATTTCATTTTGTTTTGTTTCCTGATGAACAGTCTCATTTCACAACTTCATAAACTGAAGCCGATGATGGTATTAATATATAGCTAAACATTGTCTTAAATTGAATAATGCATTGGTCTAAAAACTCACTGGATTAAATATTAAAAGAGTTTTGCTACATAATCTTCACTACATTCTATACTTCACATTTTTTTAAATTTTTAAATTTTTAAATTTTTTTTAAAGTTTTTTTTTTTTAGTTTATTCTTTTTAAACTATTTCAAATTTCTTATTAATTATTCATATAATAAAAATTTGATAAAAGAAAATAATAAAAAAAATAAAAATAAAATATGGTATGTAGAAATTGTGTCAATAGTAGAAGGTTGTGGAGGTTTTTTTGAAGAGAAAAACCTAGGACTACGAGCATAAATACCAGCGGTGCAGAACAGCCCAGAACGGCGTCGTCCAATCTTTCTTCTAAAACCCAAGAGGCACCTACGAAGAACTTCGAAGAAGTCAAAAGCTTCGTCAATGGCGTACTTGCTATCCGTAAGCTTCTCTACGCCTCTCTGTAATCCACGAATCCAACTTCAGGTAAAAAAACTTAATAATGCCCTTTGGTACCGAAGCACTCTTTCAAAATTCCTCTCTCAGACCCCTGTTTGGTTGCTGAGAAAATGTCAGGAAAGAAAACTTTCGAGTCTTCAAGGAAAAAAGAAAAGAAAGGACAAAATTTTCAATTTATTCGAGAGGTAAAAGGCCTGCTTGCCAAAAAAAAGAATTCACCCAAGTTACAGCTACATTACTTTGCTGGGTTGGGTTTTTTTTCCCTTGAAACCGATGTAAACAAACATACTCGGAATTTTTCCTTTTTATTTTCTTCACATTTTCTCGGGAACCGAACGGGTGGAAAGAATGAGAACCGACTCATTCGGATGGTGTTTTTATTTCTGGGCTCTTTTCTAATGCTTATTATAGTTATAGATATCAATCTCTCTGTAATTTTTCTTGATTAGACTACGTAGTTGACGTGGCAGAATTTTGCTTTAGTGAGTTTCATGTTTGATTAGACTACGGAAAACTTTCTAATTTACGAAAAGTCTAAATGATTTACGCAAGTATGTGTTTTACAATTCAGGTTCTATATCCACATGCTTCGGTTCCTTTCTGCTAGATTTGTGCCGTGGGTTTCTTTTTTTCCTTTTTAGCATATCCTCTGAGAAAATATGTAAGAGTGAGCCATGGATTTATCACATTTAAATCTTAAATGTGAATGCCATTGAGTCCTGCATAAGAAAATTTTCTTTTCCTACCTTTTAACAGCAGATGTTTAGAGGTTGATACTTGAACCATGAGGCCGATAAATTTAAACATCATGATTCATTGTCATCCAGAAAGTTCTGTAGGAGAAATTTGGTCATTTGTTTTCTGTTTTATGAAGTTGGTGGTGTATCACAAACATTTGGTTTGCCCGACCTTCACACAGTAAATCACACTGGATCACAAAATGTCAAATACCGAGAGTGGCGTTTTGTATCACCAGTTGTGATTCGTCCAAGCCAATTGGGGGGGAGTGTTTGGGGGTGGGCGCACTTCTCTTTAGGCTGTCCTGCAAGTTGTCAAGATTAAAGTATAGAACTATGTTGTGTCATTTTTTCTCATTTTGTTTTCTGAAAGTTCTTAATATTGCTGCTTAGACACATTGAATTGCTTGATGTTTTCTTAGTGGCATAATGTTTGTTTGGTATTGTATGCTTATTGTTTGTTGGGACTTGCCTCCAGGAAGTACATCCAAGGAAATTATCTCCTGGTAGACTCTCAAGGCAAGCAAATGCCAGAACAGGTTTGCTTTTCCTTTCTCCTTGCGTACGGTATATTGAAGCCATTAAAGAATGATTGTTACTTGATTTTAGTTTTCATCATGTTCAAACCATGGCCGGTGACTGTTAAGATATAAAATAATAAAATCTACCTCTTCTCATTAGATTAAACTTTTGGGACAAGCGGTGATTTCACATGGTATCAGAGCAGAAGTCTTGAGTTCGAACCCTGACTCTACACTCTATCCCATTTAATTAAATATTTCACTTGTTGAGCCTACTCATTGAGGGGAAGTTTGGCCTACAAGTGAGAATAAGTGATAAGATATAAAATAATAAAATTTACCTCTTCTCATCAACTTAAGTTTTTGGGACAAATGGTGATTTCACAGTAACTCATGTTTAGTACTGGATGTATTCAACCCAACCCCAGGTTAGGATGAATCGGTTGGACAAGTGTTGAAAGCACAATTTGTTTGCATAAAATCTGCGTGCACACATGTTGGTTGATAATAGTTTCCCTTACTAAGACATGCACATTTCTCAGTAATGGAGCATGTGTTGGTTGATAAAAGTTTCCATTGCGAAGACATGCACATTTCTTAGTAATGCAGCGAGGTGACTATTTTGAACAAAATTATTAAGATCCAACTTAGTTTGGATTACAACATCTAAAAGCTTAAGCTTCTAAACCATAAATTGTGACAGGATTTTTTTTCCTAGTGCAAGCCCTACATTAAGTCTAGAAACTACTGCCCAAGTTTGCCCGCTTGTTGAGGAAGTAAAAATTCTTTCTAGTTAATTGTAAACCCAAGTCCATATTTTGATTGAATGAGTTTTTGTGAATAAAAAAAAGAAACATGCAATGCAATTGAAATCAATGATAGAAAGTGTATGGTTTTCTATTTTATTAAATCCTAAAATTGATGACTTATTATTGGTAGGGGAACCAATTTTGAGTTGCAAAGATATAAAATTGGATTTATTTAGATGCTATAAGCCACAATGTGTAGGATATTTAAATAGAACATTTGAACAACCTCCTCTGTGCTTGTACTTTTGAGCTGAGAGTATCAATCACATTTGCAGCTCCAAAGCTTCTTGCCACCTGCAATGCAAATAGCGGCATTTTGTCTGTGAGTTGGAGCCATCGCCATCATTTAGTGACACCCTCAAGATATGTCTCTGAAATTGCTTCCTATCCTTGGAATGTAGGTTATTGTACCGATATGGTGATGGCTGGTTATTGGGTTGGACCTGATCCTGATGATGGTTGGGGCTTTGTTGAAGCTTTTGTCAATCAAACCTTTTGATTTTTGGTTTATTTTGCTTACCTTACTAGATGAATGTCAAATGTGGAATGTTAGGTCACGATGCATACTACTCTACTCTGGTACAAGAAGCACCGCACTGTTACACCATTAAAGAAAATTGTGGTCATAGCTGTAGTAGAACTAGCATAGCTTTAGCTATTTGTGTACCTTCGACTGTAACTCACCAGCTTGCAATTATCAGGAAGAGTTATTAGGAGGTGCACTCACAAATTGACCAAAGAATTGGCACCTTCTTCTTCAATCTTCTTGATTTAGGCATGCATCCAAGTAATGTATAGGAATATCTTCTAGTGCAAATTAAGAGTATCTGCCATTTCACTGTGGAGTTCATGTGAATCACGACGAGCATGTACCTACACTTGCCACGCCAACACTGCCACAATTAGGTTGCTGTGAGCTGCCCTTTTCCATTTCGGCTCTCTTGTTTGCTATGAACCTCAATCAAGTGAGCTAATTTTAGGTATTCTTTCCTAGCAATGATTGGAAGCTTGTTAGGATAGAATCCAGAACATGTACTGTTTAGGTCAAAGTCGTGCCCGGTGCTACTAATGATGGTACTTTCCGAATTATCTTTTGTATCTTTTTGTAGGAGCAAAGTACTAGCCAAGCTTTTTCTTGACAGCCCTCATGTGGCTCATTGGAGCTGCCCAGTTGTTAATGTCAGGGGCACAATAAATGGACAGATTAATGTTACTAATAGACAGAATTTCGGAGTTTGCAAGAAAACAATTTCAAAGTCATTATTTTTCTGAGAATGTGATCCATAATTCTCCCCCAGAGAGGAAAACTGCATGTGGATGCCGAATGTCGAGGCAACATCCTGAGATCTATAAGAGAAAATGTAAGGTTTTTTTTTTTTTTTTTTCGCAGTTGATCAAATTTCAACGAATTTAAAGGCCATGGAGAAACATGTAAAGGTAGAAGAGGAGGATTAGATTGATAGGTGAAATTACCAAATTATCTTAGACAACGATGTTCGATGAGTATTTAGCCCCTGGGCCGTAAAGGAATGGTCGATCAAGGTTGGGGTAGGCTTTAGGTTTGAATTTCTGTTATAAAGAAAGGAAAGAGTGAGGTTGATAGTAAAAACAAGACTGAAGTCGTCTTCTTCCTATGCATGGGATATGCTCTGTGAGACTTTGGAATGCTCGGGTGCAAAAGGGCAATTTATGCAAAAATTGGCCGGCGTTCCCTCTCCCCTGCAAACTCTCACCCAATTTTCTCAAGTTATATTCATTTCCATCTGGTCAAGGTTTAGCTCATAATACTTGTTTGCAAATTGCAAGCATTGAGTTAAAGCTGTACTAACTGATCATAAAAAGGTAGTGAGATCCCATATTATTGTATATATTGAGAAGTTATTTTTCTAGAAATTGATTCTAAGAAGCTCTACTTGTAAGATTAACTAGTCTAGCCGCCCATTACATAAACTAACCTGACCCGACACAAATATACTTATGAGGGGTCTAAATTTCGGCTAGGTACATTTGAAAGCCTATTCTATGATCTCACTGATACCATAGCTAATTAGATGTACAATTCGCCACCAACTGAAAGTAATTGGGATTAGGGGTGTAAAAAAAAAATCCAAAAATCAATTGAACCGGATCGAACCAGTGGGTTTTATCTGGTTTGTAATCGGTCTGTTGTCGTATTGGTTTTTAAGAACCAAAATTGGTTCTAAATCAATGTAGTACCGATTTTCATATTTTGAAAATTAGTTTAAACCGAACAGGACCGGTATATAAATATATATATAATTTTTTATATTATATTATATATATTATATGCTAAATTTCTAATTAATATAACATTAAATCCTAATGTTATTATTCAAGTGTATTAATCTTATAACATAAAATTAATATAACATTTGATGTAAGTTTGACAACATCAATGAATTAGTAATTGTTAATAATAAATACTAAATTCTAATAATAAAGTTTAGTATTGAAAAAATTATAAACAGTAAATTGGAAAACCGGACCGAAATTGAAAAAATCGAAAGTTTTAATTTTGGTGATGAATCGGTCCGTATCGGTTTTTAAATTTTTAAAATCGGTGTATACCAGTTCGATTTCAAAATTTGTCTAAAACCAGACCAATTACACCACTAATTGGGATCTCTTTTTGGAGTGAGATTGCAATTCTCTCTCATTTGTTCATGTTTGTAATAAGAATAATAATAAGGTTACTATCTTACTACTATCTATCTGCTACTATTTTTGTATTTAATTTTTTATTTTACTTAATGATTAAAGAAGTGAGTATTAATAAAGTTATATATTTTTTTAATTTTTTCTTAGTGATGAAGGATGTTAAAAAAATACTTAAAAATAATAATAAAAAAACTGGAAATGAACTCGGGTAATAGATGGGTATCACTACCCTCGTAATAATTCCCTTAATTTAGGCTCTTTACTAATTGCTAGGTCGATCCCATAACTCTCAAGTGGTGGATCAAACCCTTGGGCCTTTCAGGCTCTCTGGTTGCTAAAGCCGATCGAATAAAAACTTAAGCCATGCACTGATTTTTAAGTCATAATGATCGATCCAAAATTTTAAAAACTCATTATTTTTAAAAATCTTGAAGATACGTACCCTTGATGTAGCTCAATGAAACCAGCTAGTAATATAACCTCAACATCATTATTCAACCAATATTTATAATAGACTTCAACATACAAATGATTTTAACGTACTCATAAGTTGAAGCTTGATTAAGCCAAGCTACAAAAAATGGATAATCGTTATCTAGTTCCACATAATTGTCATATCCAAGTAATTTCCAAGCCAAGAACTCAGTCATGATAATAAATAGGCAAGCTGTTTAATTGATGCTTTCCTTTTGGCTGACATGGGAAGAAAGAGGAGAAGACAAGATTAATGTTATTTTTGAATTCTTCATCATCTTTGCAATCAATTATCATATTCAAAAGTGGGATGTTATCACCAATCCTCCCACCTGATCATCGATTATACCTTTTCTCTGATTAAGTAGTGATGATCTTCTTAATCACATGAGTAGCGATGGTATATATATTAATGTTCAAGCACAATTAAAAATATTCAGCTTGAAATTGCAATTATCTTGAAGGAACTAACTGCATGGTGGTGATTATGGAAGCTTTGCACGCATCAGTTTCATACTGAAATCAATTGTTTACAACCTAATTTTTTTTTACCTTGGTCTATATTTATATTTTAGCTAGATAAGTTCCTGAACCATTTAGGGTTTATAGATGAACGATCATTAGGGTCTTAATTGAAAGATTTGATGATTTAGAAGATCAATGAAGCCTTTTTAATTTCGTAGGGTATCATGATATATATATATATAGATAGATAGATAGATAGATAGATTGATTGAAAGCTGTAGCCTACTTTATAGACCATATCCATCTAGTAAACATTGAGTAATCTAAGACTTGTATCCATGCAACTCTAATATCACAGGTGAATTAATAGCAAATATTATAAGATATCACAATCCTCTCACTCAAATCTCTGATGTTCTAGCTTGTGCAGATTATATATTAATTTGTTAGCTCCGATATTGCTAGGCTATTTGTTAATATATATGACCCTAGGAATATATACATGACTAGTCACATCACATTCTATATCAAAAAATCATTTATATAAGCCAGCTTCACTAAGTAAACAACTATATATTTCATGTTATGGTCATACAGGGTACCTAGCTAGCTAATTCTTGCAATTTGCAACAAACTTGCATTTTTCTGATAACAAATGGCTGCACTCATATATATGACAACCCATGAGCTAGCCATTTGCCCCCCACCCTGGAAAATGAGTGCAATATATAATTGTGATGCAACACCGATTTATCATAGTTTAATGAGATTCTCTGTTGCCGAAGTGCCAATTTGCACTCGATAATTAGCCATGATCTGTGTGAGCAGGTTATGAAGTTCAATACCGCAAATCCATGGTCGGAGTCCATGGAAGCAACGCTTATCCAAAATCATTCAATCAAGGAAATCGTTAAATAGTACTGCCAGCTTATTGTAGCTTGTCCCAATATCTTTGAGGTTTTCGAAATTATTCTATCAAGAAAACCATCAGATTGTACTGCATGCATTGGTATAATTAGTCCTAAATTTTGAACTTTTCAAAATTGTCCTAGTTGAACACACCATGAAACAATCCTAGCTAGCAGCCTTGGTTTAAATGGCGGGACACTAGCAACACCATAAAACAAGACTGACTTAATTTGTGCATATATACATATAGTTGGTCCAAAAGTACTATATATTGAGGTTTCTGGAGTTATTCTACCAAGAAAAGCAGCATGATCACATGATGCTGCAGTACTGATATAGTTGGTTTCGAGGTTTTCAGCTTTTGTATAACATATAGTATCATATATGCACTCTCCCTTTAATATTTCATGCTCATTTTTTAGACAAATTCTCTCTATATTGGGAAACAAAAGTAGTGGGAGGTCCTTCCATACCTTTCGTACCCAACATAATTAGTGGAGGTTTTCAAACCCTATTGAATTAAGCGCGTCTTTGAGTTAGTCTTTGGAAATGAGAGAGAAAAGAGAGGGAAAAGAATATGGCAGATGATAGTTGAGAAGTGGTCCCAAGAGCATGTTGTACACAGAAACCCTAGCTAGGCTGCATGCATGTCGAAACCCTAACTCTTACAAAATTTAAATCTTACTAGTAGCACTTTACAGCCAACTTTTTATGGGAAAATTACCCTAATCCATTTGCTGAGAGTAAAATATAAGCATGCCAGAGAAATTGTATATATCATGTTCACGACAAATCATATGTTATGTAAAGCCACGTGATTGTGGTCCCTGGTTCTAGGGTTACCAAAATCCTAAACCTAGTATATATATATATATAGGCAATGATCTTTAGCTACATGATATTATATATTTGCTGTAAACATTTCTAAGGATCAATTAAAGTTTACTCCGAGGACGTTAAAGATCTATCATGCTGATCATCAGAATTACTAATAATATTATTGTGATTAGATGTTTGAATATCAGCTGAAAACTTCACTTTTCATGATTCTCTCTTCCCTAGCTTCTGAAATTGGTCTTGGAGAATGCTCACACACACACAGAGAGACAAACATATATAGTACGGGAATGAAGAAGCTGTAATTGCACGTACGTACAGATAGTTTAATTTTGGTTCTTGACCTCTTAATTTGTCTGCATGCAGATAAGTACTGCAGATCAGCGCTTGGAGTAATTGCCATAATCTTCATTAATGAAGATTTGAGTATTGGTTTCTATGTTCGGGAACTATATATATATATAAGAGAATACCTGGTAACTGGTCAGTCCGATATTCTTTAATAAACAGCCTTCCAATAATAAACCGCCACGTATGCAGTTTATTCTACTTACTTTGGATTTGCCTACACCCGATGAGACACCAGAAGAAGCCGTCCCTCACTTCCTCTACTTCTCCCCTCCATCCCCTCCATCCCATTGCCAAATGAAAACATCCCGCTCGACCCCATGACGGAAGTCGACCCCACCAAGACGGGACTCGACCCCACACTCATCTCGTCGGCATCTCGGCAACTCGACCCCCCAATGGAGCTTGACCCAAACGGTGGCATGGAGGAAAATCGATTTGTTGAGAAAACTGTGAGATCTCCACCCCAACAAGGTCACTAAATTCAGCCATGAACAACTATCTATTGGTGATGAACTATGGTGGGCGACGGAAGGACCAGTGGGGGTGGACTACGCTTGCGTAGTGGGCGACGAAAATATTTGAGGAAATTGACACGGCTTGGGCGAAATCTGGAGTAATCGGTCTGGGTGGAATTGGCCAAGGAGGACACCGACGGATTGGTGGTGGTCGACTGTTGGCAATGGATGTTGGCGGTGGAGGTATGCACGGCTTTGGTTCTGGACGCACAGTTGAAGTCGAGTGAATAAGGGAAGCTGAAGTGTGAATCAATTCCTATCCCATTTGTGTGAGTCTAGTGTGATTGTGGTGTTATTTATGAGCTGGCAGCTTCTAAGTAGAGGGCTGTTTTTCCTTCAAAATCAGACCAATCGCTCAAAAGCGGCTCTGTATATAGAATTACAAAATATATAGAATGACAAGAAAAGGGAAAGCAGCCAATTGTACATAATGAGTACTACGTACTACACTTCAAGTACAATCTAATATGTGTGTGTGTATATATATATATGTATATATATATGGTTATTAATTTCACGGACACGGCCTATATTTATTGATCTTTGTCGATCATTGATCTGCATGAATATTATTGCTCAAAGTTACGCACGGAAATTAGAAGTTAAAAATGTAATCGACCTGCAGTAGTACTCATGTAAGTACGTAATATGATTTAAAAATCTCAAGTACTCCTATATATACAGCGCCTTGGTACCAAATATATGTAGTGCAAGTACGTCGTAATATCTAATTTACCTGCATACTGTTCTTCCTAATTTATTAATGATCATCGGACTTAAGTACTCTAAATAAAAAATTTTAGAGAATTATCAGTTCCCCATCAAATAATGTAAGTAAAACTCCTCCTTAATTTTATGCTATATAATGAACTTACTAATAAGTAAGCCAAGTTTTTGTCTCATCAAGTACTCCGAAGCTGGTGTGATCCTTTAGAAATTGTCTTCATATTTAATACGTCTGCATGCCCTGTAAACTATGCTAGCTAGCTCGAGCACAGATGCATTCAATGACTCACAATTACAACATTAACAAAAAAAAAATTATATATATATATATTTATGCATTCAAAATCAAGAACTGGTTAGAACTATATATATGCGGTCAGAAAATTAATTAGGATCTGCATGTCATGCAGGTATACTGATCCGGTCCGCAATGAGCAAGCTAGCAGAACTACATACATATATATATATGCATGCATGTATGTATGTATGTATATATGTATGTATATGCATATATATATAGATATTGATTATGACTTTCTGTAGATGTTCTAATTAAATTACAATGATCTTAACATTAAGATCTGCCATATATGAACTGAAAAATGCAACAAAAACTTCATATATTATTGTTGACCACGGCCTTCTACGGAAGTTCCCTTCCTTTACCAAAACAAAAAAGGGACGGAATATGGAAGAGGAAACATTTAAGTGGCAGCAGAAAGATGGATGCAAATTTACCTCAGACTACCCAATTAAGTATAAATATATGAAGTATGTATTGGAGAAAGATACAAATCTTTCACATTTTGATCACATCCACATGGCTTCAACCTCTGCTTCCAGCCAGTACTGATATATCATATTCATGATCACCATCATAGAGCAGTAGAAACATTAGACGTTCAAGAAGCTTCTGCTTGAGAGTGGTCACCCTTCTCAATAGCTCTAAACTCTAATGGAGCAGGAGCTTCATGAGTTTGCTTACCAAGTTGGTCATGATTTCTATAATTTGATTCTTCAAGCTTGTCTTGAGAACTGTTAATTCCTTTGTTTTGGTTAGCTTTCTGCCTTTCAGCCTCCCTATATTTATATAAGTACCGTACAATGGCCTCAGCGTAGTTATCAAACCCTAGAGTACTCAGAGCCCAACAGATGTCATCCCCATTGACAGTCTTGCGATTCTCCTTGTGACACTTGTCAGATGCCTCAGCAGTAACAAAACTTATGAATTCTGTTGCACATTCTTGCATAGTTTGTTTGCCCTCCTTGGAAATCTTCGCTGTTGCGGGAAGGACCTGCTTCATGATCCGACCCACGTTTGCAATTGGCAGCAACCTCTCTTGCTCATCATCCATTTCTGGAGTTAAATGAAGATCAAACTTGATTTTCTTGAAGAAAGGCACGTGTGTCGTTGCTCTTCGAAGGCCAGAGCGCAGCTCAATTTATATACATAGATCATGTAATCAGTGTGTGTATATATATATATATGCATCCATGTATTATATCTATATGTGCATAAAGCATGGTATACTTTAAGATGGTAGATGTTAAGATAGTAAAATATGATTTTTTTAAAAAAAAATAAAAATAAAAATAGAGCTAATTCCATTTTGTATCCCCAAACTAATTATTTACAATGTGTAATAATATCCTTATAAAATATGAAAAGTATTTCCGGCGATTTTCTAGAGTATTAGCGACCAAATTTGGCTCCCGAAAGTGTCTTTTTTCTTCTAGTGAGTTGTGATGTGCATCCTAAACAATTAGTAGGTTCTTCCACTAATACTGCATGAGTTATCAAGATTATGGGACAGATCAGTACTTTTTTTTTTTTTTTTGTAATTTGTCTTAAATTTAGAACTTATATATAAACTAAGGGTAAACGTTGAAATCTCTTGATAATCTAGGATATGCACAAAGTTTTAAGAACTCTATATACGATTGATGTAAATGCTGAATTAGAGACATAATCTAGAGACATGATCTTATCTTGGCCGTGCCGTGGCAGTAGGCGTATATTCCTCCTCCACCCCCCCTCCCAACATCTACCGTAAACTCTGATGATCAGAATCCTGCAGATCTAGGAAAAACAAATTGGTACTAGATCAACTATAGCTGTTAGCTAATGTATATATATATGGATATGGATCTTAAAACCTCAAGTGCATAACACAAGTAAATTAGTTGTTTTACTACATATCAATGATCATGATCAGAGTCGATCGACTGTCTCAGTACTTCCTGATCATCAGTACTTATTGCATGCATCAACTAATTAGCAATCATGTTTCAAGTAAATTAACTAGTGATTGTAGAAGATCATCTACCTTCTAATTGCCAGAGATTAACTAAGCCATATCTGATTTTTGAATTCACCAAAACCCTAGAAAACCGTACCCATGATTTATAGTACGTACGAATATAATGGTCCCCTCCCACCACCCCAGTAAGACCGCCTTATAATCTGTTAATCTTATGATATTAATTAGTATATATATTAATAATGTCAATCTGTAGTTTAACACTATATATTCAAATGAGTGGAAGACATTAATTGTGCACGTTCAAAGTTTTGGTATGGTTCCAACCGAACATTACCTAAAAATAAATTATTATAAAAGATTTTGTCTAATTAATTATGTTCGATCGTGCATTAGGTTCATGATATATAATTTAATTACATCATCATCATCATCATCATCATCTGCAATTTCAATTTGGCGGCAAAACATTAATTTCCTTTATGAATTTGAACTGCTTTAATTTATTAGGTTTTAGCTAGGCCGACTGATCGAGAAAGAGAGGTCGTCGTCTCAGAGAGATGAAAAAACATCAAGTAATATTTAAGTTTCATATCTTTCAAATTACCTTCTTGAAGAGAAATCAAATACTCATGAGTAGTAGAACTACTACATGAATTATAAAAGTTATATATCCCAGAAGATCAAAAACCTGGTGCATATATGTCACGCCGTATAAACAATATTTTCAAGTAAATATCCCAAAAGATAAAAGAACTTCTATCATATATAGAATCAGGATCGATGATCAATCTAAGGGTGGGTTTGGATAGGCAATTCAGATGAGATGAGATATTTTTAATAGTAGCGAATTTTTTTGAGTTAAGATGAGATGAGATAGTTTGTAAAAAATGTAAGTGGATGTTTTCAAAACTTAAGAGATGAAATATTGTGTTTGGATAGTCAAAACTATTGTACGGTACAACTCCAGATGAGATGTTTTCATCTGAACTGCCTATCCAAACCCATCCAAATATTAACGCTATGATTGGTTTTTATTACTTTCAGTACTATTACTGATTGACTACTTACAACAATGATTCGGAATATTGATCAAGTGGATAGATATAAGATATTGCATCATGTGCATTTGATCTATCTGGAAAGTTAATGCTTTGCAGATAATTCATTCTATATATCTAGCTAACCGCGTACTGGCATTTGATCCGTATAAGTAGGTCATATATATAATAATATTGCATATATTAAACATATATTTAATGGTCTTTGGATTTGCTTGATTATGAAAATAAGGTCTGCTCGTGGTAATTGGCTTGTTCATCAGTATACCTTTTAGATGCACTAGGGGTACATATTATAAGGTTTGCTCGTGGTTGGCATGCTCATGTGTCCACATAGTTTCAAATTTAAATGCTCCAACAGCGTAGCTTTTTGCAAATCTTTGTGTTAAATTATAGCATACATTTTTTAAAGCAGGTTCCAAGCATCATATCCATATAAAAGGATCCTAATAGATGCCAGATTCTTGAAGTCTTTCTAGGATGTGTTGAGATGTATATAATATTTTGGTGTCTCCTCTCTTTCATTGCATGCCCATTTGTTCAACTTTGCTGAGATTCCCTTCACTCCCTTTTATACGATTGCACAGATGGGCTGGCATGTATTCTTTTCCACTTCTCATTTAAGTAGATCATTTCTCTCCAATTAATTTAATGAACAAGTAAGATCATATAAATTTACAGCTTAACAAATTTATACTTATACATAAACTACTGCATACTTATCACACCTACCCGCCCAGGATGGTTCCAACCGCAAGTACTGTACTTGCTTTTGTTTTTTCGGTAAAAAGCAACCTGATTAATCAGGCATGCACCATGAGAATGATCTGTTTGTGATGAACTTTTTGGATCTTATTCTGGGATGGCAGGAAGTGATCATGATGTGCATGCTTAGTATTTTTTTCTGCTAAGTTTGAGCAAGCATGCTCATAGGGAAACAAATTCTATTAGAACTTTTTTTTTTTTTTTTTAACACAAGCATGGGAGCAAGAGGTTCTTCAAAGATCTGTTTTGATGGAATTGGAGTCTATCTTCTCTGGTAAAGGGTCACTTAAAACTTAATTTGGAGAAGGCAAGCTGTGCACATTTGATGCAAATGAAAAGTTTTCATATAGTTTTTTGGTTTTTGTTGATACCGATCACTGAAATAGTAGTTGAGTTTAAAAAGTGAATGTTGCTCTATATGCATATAGACTGCCCAAGTGGTTTCTTAAAACATGTGATATTCTTCCCATTCAAGCCCAACCCTGTACATGGTGAATAGAGCCCAAGAAGTATGCTATTATGCTATGCACACAATCCCCTAGCCTCTTTTGTTTTTACAGATGAAATGAGATAAATTGAGATTAAAATTAAAAATTAAATAAAATGTTGTTAGAATATTTTTTTAAGATTATTTTTGTTTTGAAACTTGAAAAAGTTAAATTATTTATTTTATTTTGTGTGGAAATTTGATAAAATTGTAATAATTAGATAAGATGAAATGAGTTGAGAGTAACTGTGAAAACAAACGAGGCATACACAATAACAGATGATATTGCCATTTCCTATTGGTTAAGGCTAAAAAAATATTGGAAGCTCCAAAGGAAATCCTGGGCCTCCTCAGATAAGCCATGGTCTCACAAAGTTGGCATCCATTATATAGGGTAAAATCATAGGACGTCCTTCACTTAAATCATGGCTTATTCAGTTCTTTTTCATGAACATCAAGAAAGAGTTACCTCTAGGTACCTTGTGAAGCTTGTCATCATGTGACAGATTAGGAATGGCTTGCCAAAAAATGACATACAGATAGACTGGGCCAACACATTGAATGGCACATAGAGGTAAGTGAGGAAACATACTTATGGGGTTTGAAAATTATTTATGATGCATTTGGGCATTCCTAGAGGCTGCAATGTGTAAAGTCGAGACGGCCTCACTCGAACAGTCGAGCAGGACGGCATTTGGTTGAGGTCTGTCGCATGGAGATGCATGCCCACTATGCATCTGGATATGCTACCAATTCATAGTTCATACATTAAAAAAAAAAAAAAAAAAATGGGAAAACTGCCTGGAAGACAGATTTCCATTCATCACAAGAATAAAACAACATTGAAGTTTGGCAAACAAAGAGTACTACTGTGCATCACNAGTCTGTCGCATGGAGATGCATGCCCACTATGCATCTGGATATGCTACCAATTCATAGTTCATACATTAAAAAAAAAAAAAAATGGGAAAACTGCCTGGAAGACAGATTTCCATTCATCACAAGAATAAAACAACATTGAAGTTTGGCAAACAAAGAGTACTACTGTGCATCACATTTGTGAGATTTTCTTTTTTTTCTTTTACAGTGTATCAAGTCCACAAACAAGATTGGGGTTACAAACATGTATTTTAACAACATCAGGTCAATGCATGTTACAAATTAGAAAGCAAAAAACGTAATCTGATTAAATGGCTCTTGGTGGTTTCTCTAACACTGCAGAGAGATAGACCTCATCCTTTGATTTGGGACCAACAACCCACTTGTGCTTCTTGTATCTGAACTGCAGAAACATGTACATGTATTCATCTAGATCTTTTCTAGTGCAAAAGAACCTGTCAATCCATAGCAGCCCACCAGGCCGCAAAACCCTATCCCAATCAAACAGGATGAAATCCATTAACAGCAGGTCAATCCAGCCATCCATAAATCCAGTTGTATGAATCAAATCCATTGTATTATCGAAGAATGGAAGGCGTNTGAAACGTAATCTGATTAAATGGCTCTTGGTGGTTTCTCTAACACTGCAGAGAGATAGACCTCATCCTTTGATTTGGGGCCAACAACCCACTTGTGCTTCTTGTATCTGAACTGCAGAAACATGTACATGTATTCATCTAGATCTTTTCTATTGCAAAAGAACCTGTCAATCCATAGCAGCCCTCCAGGCCGCAAAACCCGATCCCAATCAAACAGGATGAAATCCATTAACAGCAGGTCAATCCAGCCATCCATAAATCCAGTTGTATGAATCAAATCCATTGTATTATCGAAGAATGGAAGGCGTTGATTCAATGTCATATGCAGAGGGATTAAACCTCTAAGTGCAATCATCTCGTTGAAAGGCGCCCCAAGGTTTAAAGCAGTTGAGACAATCGTGACATTGTGTTCTCTCATCCTTGCAGCAAAGGTCCCTGTACCAATACCAAAGTCAAGACCTATCCTTATCTCCCCTGGTTTGATTGCCAAAACATCATATATCACAAAATCTACTGGAAGTGAGCTATTAGTCACCCATTTTCGCTTTTCCTTCTCCATTTCAAAACACCCAACACACTTAGAATAACCCCGCTTGGGGTTCTTGCTCGACAAGCACTCAAAGTTCCTGCACTGGTAATTGCTCCACCTTACATTTCTGTCATCTGGTAATCTCCATAAAGACTCATTGATCGGATATGGTTTTTGGTAAAGCTTGGAGGCCCGTGTCAAGCACCGTCTTCTAGGCAAAGGATCACAACCATTGACCATAAGCCTCTGAGCTAGGTTCCAATCATCTTTGCAATAAGAACCAATGTCATAATCCATATACTCTTCCAGTTCTTTCTTAAATAAGACGCATGCATGCCCAATCGTGTTGTGTATCCTCTCTGACCCATATATGTTAATCTTCCCAAGTTTATTCTCTTTTGGGGTTATGTACTTCCTAATCTCCTCAATCACAAAAGTATTAATCAAAGGTTCCTCCTTCATCGTTGAGTTCCCAATCCCTTCAACTTTCGGCAGCCGAATCTGTCTAAGAGCAATGTGAGCCTTGTAAAGAGGTCCAATAACTTCCTCTTCCAAATACTTCTTATACTCATATCTAGTGATATTATTTCTAAACAAGTCCGCTTTGTTTTTCTCCATTTGTTTTACTTTCAATTCAAGCTTTTCTTGCAAGCTTTCCATCCTATTCAGTACTTCACCGACTCGATCAGACAATGCTTTTATGTCAAAACCATCATAATCATCCTTCACAACCGAAAATTTCCGGCACATATCTTCACAGGGTGAGAAAAATCCGGCTGAGTAGAACCTAATGAGACTTGATATGCTTACAATTATAACAAGCCCTCCCAGTACAATCTGAAGCCAGCCCATTATTCTGGCTATCCTAAATTTTGGAAAGCAGCATAACTTCCCCATTTTTAATAATGCACAATGCGAGGCAGTTTTCCCCTCACCAAATGCTAACGTTGCCCTTTCTCTGTTCAGATTTTCGACCTAATCAAAATCCAATATTCATGCATCATTAAAGTTCCTAAATTTAACAGTCAAAATATACAGCATACAATCTTTTTTTTTTTTTTTTTGACATCTTAGACAATATATCATTCTTGACCCCTGAAAGGAAACCTCATTCAACTGAGATTGATACAGTATTTGACTCTGCTGCGTAAGGCATAAGGTTCAAACTTTTACTTTCTTTTTGTTTGTTCCCAGCAATCAAAGAAAAGGCAAAGACAAGAGCAAAGAAAACTAAGTTGAATTTAAACAACATCACAAAGGTTAAAACAAAGCCAACGTTCATAATCAAATATCAAACATACCCAGATAACGATCTGCAGAAACACGCATCAAATGAAGCTGAATCACCCTTTCTCTGCATCTTCAACCTGATAAAGCTAGCTCACCGCTTTTCTTAACAAGTCTGAACAAAAGGCTCCTTCTATTACTTGTAAGTTCAAAAGCACTGCGACCTTTCATCCCCACGAGGCGTCAAATACTCTCGGGAAATTCCCTCACTATTCTATCATATATACTCCAATCCTTTTTCATATTAGAAACCCTTTTGACTGAACATTTAAAAAATAATAATAATTTTTTAAAAAAATAATAACTTCATAAAGACTACACATTCACCATGATACAGATCTAAATCTAGAGCTGGAAAATATTTACAAAAAATTTTGTTGGGTTTAATTTAGTTGAATAAACTGGTTGCTTATTGGTGAAGTCGTGAAGAGGAGTACAAAAATGCACGAATCTCATTCCGATCAGAAATCTAATACAGTTCAATTTAATATATTATGAATGAGCGTTGACCGTTGGAGTGAGCGCAATTGACGCAGTCGGCGAGGGATCACGAGCTCCAATTCTTCCCACCCATACGACTCTTCCACTTTCGACAGTAAACAAAGGAAAACAAAGCTGTTGTTTTTATCATCACCATCCTCTCCTCTTCACGTCCACTTGAACTTGCATCTTTTTCTTATGGAGTTTCACCAAATTATTCATTTCAACTTTCAATAGTTAGGATTTAATTGACTCAATACAATAAAATATCTTGGCAACTCTATAAAGTTTTATTATAATCTACTCAAAGAATTCAAAGAATCAAACTAGTCAACGGCCTTACAATTCTGACGAGATTTGTCCATATACCTTCTGAATAAATAGGAAAGTAGGAACAAAGGCATGTGGAAACTCTACAATATTATTTGAGATATTAAAATGAATTGATTTACGGTCAACATAGGTATTTGGATGCGTAATAGAATCACATGCTTTTGAAATGTAGACTCTTTTTGGTATCCTTGAAACCCCTGAAAAAAGAAAAGTGAAAAAAAAAAGCAATATTTAGTCAATAACGTTACAGTGTTAAAGGGCAGGAGAAACCTGGTTGTGCAAAAAGATTAGTAAAGTTACAACCTTTTTCGTCGGTAAATTCTAAAGACAATGGTATTTATGATAGAAGAATACGATGATCATAAATCCAAACACCTCGGCACTTACAAAAGCAAACCCAAGTGTTAGAAACGAATTAAAAACTACTGAAAATCCTTAAAAAAAATCAAAGCAGAGGACTTGGTACTGGTGCCGCTTATAAACCTTGAGAGAACTCAAACCAGGTCCAATCAGTGTGGTTTTCCCGAACGTGCACGAGAGGACTTTTAGCTTACAACCATTTTTATTTTTATTTTGAAATATAGTTCTAAAAGTCTTTGTTTTCAAATACTTGACAGATAGGGGAAGGTCAAGGACCCTGTTTTCGGCCTCTTCAGAGGCAACGAAATGCCTTTATTCATTCCAGAGTTTATTCAAGGAATCAGCCAATAGATTTAAGAAAAGAAAAGGTAGAAAAAATCTTCTAAAAAAGATAAAAAGAAGGATAAGCTCAAGTTGAAAAGTAATGTATGATGATTTCATAAATTGAAGTCATGCTAATATTGATAGTTTCAAGCATTCGAAGAGGTAATTAGGGGCCTTCTCCACTTCTAATTTATCCTGCTGTCAAAAGCGAAATGCAAGTTTGGCTTTATGTGACGTACTTTGCACGATGCTGTTTTCTTATTGTATTCACTATTCACTCCCTTTTTCTTTTACATTTATTTTAATTTTTTTATAAATTGATGCAGAAAATTCTTCAAGAGTGGATATAGCAGCTCCTACATGGATTTTCCATATGCTATTTTTTTGGTGCATGGCGCCTGATTTTCTGGGTTTCTGGGTCTGAATCCGTGGATGCAAGTCATTCCAATTATGGCTGACTCGTATTTTATTTACAATAAAATTTGATTTTAACTTATTCTATATATCACCACCTCTTAAGAACATACCATCATGCACTTTCAAAACTCTGTTATTTTCTTTTTTTCCCAAATTGATCCATTCCATCTTTCATTAAGGTTAAATACACTTTTATTTTGGGTTTCTTTTCTCTAGAGAGAGAACCTTTGCCTTCTCTCTAGAAACTCTCCAAATCTGAAACAAGCCAGAGGGGGTGGGAGCTTCCCCCTCCCTCCTCCTTCCTCCCTCCTCCTCCCATCTCAGATTGTTTGTTTCTAGTATTTGTTTTCTTTGTTTTTATGTTTTTTCAGGCCAAATAAAAGTGAAGCGTCGTTTGGAGGTTTTCCGGTGGCCGGCGAACACCACGTGCCCCATCGGGAGATTCCTTAGCGTCGATCTGTTAGACTACCGAACTCTACATCAGAAGGAGCGGCGCGTCCCCACACTCGTGGGTCAAAGTACGTGCATCGTCGCCACCATGATAAATCATTTGCCACCACCAGCACGGCGTGTTTAGGGCTAGCGACTTCAGTACCTTCAAGATTCGCTACCTAGCATACTCCTAGAGTGGCACGTGTTCTTAACGCGCCACTACAACCTCTTTGTTTAGTGTTTTTTAAGTGTTTGTAATTTTAGTTCTTTGTTTATATTTGGAAATAAAAGAAATAGGTTATTGAACTTTTGTCCATGGCAGGAGATCTCCCTCCTCTTTTGGAGGATGGGGGTGGTGTTTTCCTTTTCCTCTTTTGGAGGATGGGGGTGGTTTCTCCTCCTCCTCTTTTGGAGGATGGGGGTTTGGATACCCTTTTCTCATTTGGAGGTGAGTGATTGTTATCTCTGTATTTTTTTTTTATAGAGAGTGATACAATAGATGTCCGTCAAAAATGATGTCCGTCAAAAATAAAATTGTATGTGGGGAAGCGTACAATAGATGTATAATTTGGCTTGTATTCAGAGTTTGTCTTTATATTGACTAATCACAGCGATAACTTCTTTCATGAATGAAATGAAGTTTATTTTCTTTAAAAAAAAAAACCTGGACGAGTATAATAATAATATTGAAGATCAAATTGATTTTTATCACTCTGTATTCAGGATTACGAAAGGTAAAAAGATAAAAGATGAGAATGCTTCTAGTTTATTTGTTGAATGCCGTCCAATATCTGTGTGCGCGCGCGTGCAAAGAGATACTTATCTCTCCTTAAATATCTATCTTAACTCCAAATCCAATAGCTAAAAAATTAGTATTATGCATCAACTACTATTTATTCTTATGTCTTATATCTATAATTTTTTCAGAGGATATGAAGATATTTTTTGTAAGCCGTGGGAGTATTTTTTTATATGATGTGAGTTATGAAATAATAAATAGTGACGGATAAGAAAACTTTTTCTCAACGATGGAACAAACTGTACACCCATATCTCCTTTCTTCCTTGCTTCATACCAAAGGAGTGAACATAATTCTATTGTTGACAGCAATTCCTTTTCCAAGATCACGGTATTTTTGGCCTATTCGCAAGCTACTGTTATCAAGGAACAGGCACCTTGAATTATCATATAATTATAAATAAATAAATAAAACTTTATTTATGGGTGATACAAATTCAATCTCAGAGGTTCAAGCTTAGAAGTCAAAAGTTCTGTTGTATTTAAATTTGGGATATATTTTATTTTTTAAAAAGAGAAATATTATTTTTCAACTTAAATTTTATTAGTGGATTTAAGTAATAAAAAAAAGGCTAACGTGTCAAACTTTAAGAGGATTTTTATTTATTTAAATGGTTAACAAAAATATGCCGCATCAATTAATGTAATTAAATATAATAAAATTAAAGACGTGCCGTATTTTTCTTTTTAAAAGTTAAATACTATAACTGTACATTATCTATGCATTTGACAAGCAACATTGAGACCTCTTAATACAAATAAATCTTAACACAAAATGCTTCAAAAAAAAATTCTTAACACAAAAAAAAATAACAAGATGTAATGAAACTTAAGATATCATTGGACCAATAAACCTAAAAATCTGTAAGGTTATACACCAAGATCATCATAAGTTATTCCTCTAAACCACTAATCCTTTAAGTTCTTTTAGCTTCTACGGGCATCCGAGAATCTCCAAGCATTCGATATTGCACAGAGTAGTCCTCATTTCGATGAGGATTCCTCGGAAATGTCCACTAAACGATAATGGGGATTGGAACATAAAGAGGTCTCTATCCACACTAAATTCAATGGGTCTTGGGCTCAGAAAAAAATATTCAATGGGTCTAAGTGAAAATCTTTATATGTAAAAGGTCTGCCTTTTGATCCTTTTCTTTCACCTAAGCCTCGTTAGTTGCAAGACATAAAGAGACTTCTTTTTTTATTTTTTATTTATTTTCTGAGCCTGTAAGCCATAAGGAAAACCATTTACTCTCCCTATGGACGGACTTGGTATGTAGAGAAACTTTGGTTCGTATAATTCCTTCTTTCTCTCTCCCTCCCTTTGGCCCCGTCAATTCAACTTCACACCCATCAAAACTTGGCTCTCTCTCTTCAACCAGGTACTCTCTCTGTCTCTCTCTACCTCGTTCTTCTTTTAGAGCGTGCTTGGTACTTGTTTGGATGTGTTTCGTGGTAAAGTTTATAGTTGTTGTTAATCAATGCATAACATGGAAACCCATTTGCCCAGGCTTTGTTTCTCACGTGGGATTTTGATATTTCAAGCTCTTCCATGGAGGTTAGTGAATGCTTAATCTCTCTGTATCTTTGCTTGACTGCACTACTGTTTATCTTTTGTGATCTTACTCTAGGCATTGGTATTGTTTTTTCATGCGTGTAATGTGTAAATGTTAGTTAATTTTTTGTGGGATCAATGATAATTGATGATACAAACTTTCGGTTCTCAAGGGTCGGTTTTGATGTTATCAGGTTTATTGTAATTTGTTTAGTTTTCAAACTTTGCATGAAGGTACTTGCTTGGTTTCAGTATTCCGTTTTTTATTGTTTTCTATTTTTAGATGGTTTGATTCAGCTGCTAAACATGCTCAATCGTTTTTTATGTTGAAATCTTGTAAGAAGTGAATCTGGGGTTGATTATTTTGTTCTGTGGTGACCGTGAAATTCGCTGCTACGTATGTTTTCCCTTCTTATTCTTCTTCTTAAAATTATTTTCTGTGCCTTGAGTTCACTTATTTAGAATGTGTCTCTAACAGGGTGATCACTATATGCATGTCTCTTCACAATACCATTGATGGGGCTTTGTGTAAGAGTCTGATTCGTGAATTTATTGGGGGCTCAAGAAAATTGATTGTCCTTGCAATATTGGTTTTTTTAAAATTGATAACTCCCTCTAGTTGGTTGGGAAAGGGAGACCATTTACTTCTAAGCTATCAAAAGGCATGATTATGGGTGCTTGAAGCAAAGAAAGAAGGATCATGAGAAATGACAATATGAAAGAGACTTCTAAAGTTTATCGAACTCGATGCAATGATTAAGATATTTTGCTATGACACAGAAGTGAATATCAGGCATTTTACGGTGTATATATTAGAGTGTACGCATTGAGATTATTTTGTCGACTTCTCCCACTCATTTCAAAAGACATTTTTCCGCTTTTGGGATTGTAGAAGATAGAATTAGCAAAGTGTCACCCTTTGAAAACTGCCAGCAATTTGTTGAGGATGGAAGAAAATATAGTAGGCAAAGTTTGTCACATTGTCCATGGTGTCCTTTGTAATTGACCTTTTTATGAAGTTTATTTTTATCACTTTTTACAGTAATTTATTAAAAAAAAATCAGGCCGTAGGACTATATCAGTTTTGTTTGCTTTCTTCATAGATTACTTGTTAATGGTATTATGAAAAAGAAAATATTGTGTATTAATATTTCATAGACAATACTTTTCTAAATTGAAGAACTCCGTGCGTGTGTGTGAGCTTGCGCTGTCTGTTACAGAACTTTCGTCATTTCAAAATCTTGGTTTTTAAATTATTTATATATGCATTTACTTCCTCGTCTATGATTTGACACCCTTGGGCAAGAATTCTCAAACCCACTAAATTATCATTGGAACATTGTGCTTTCTGTTGTTGAGCATATCACTTGTGTTCCTATTTGTATGCTTGTAGTCCAAATTGTTTGTATTGGATTCACCAGTCTCCTTTTTCTTTGTTTTATGTGTAGCAGATGGAGTCAGTTCATCTGGATGATGCTGGTAATTTCATTGAAGAAACATCCGACAAGCAGTTATTTCCTCCAAGTTCTCCAGATAGAATTGATATTTTTGGGGATCCACACTTGACTTCACGCGTTGGCGATGATTACCAAGCAGAAATTCCTTCCTTGCTAATGGAATATAAGTGTCTTCAGCCTCTAATGAACCCTGCTGATTCAGGAGTCATGGTTGATGTTTCTCAGTCCTTTCAAATGGGTTTACCAATCCCAATCATGTGGCTTCAGGAAGTGAATAATAATGAAGATGAAACAAGGGAGTTTATTAGATATCATGATGAGGAGGTTAACCCAAACAGGCCAGTCGGATCAACAAATAGAAAAAAAATACATATTAAGTTGAAGAAGAAAGGTTCAGCAATCAATACTGACCACTTGAATGTTGGGTTGGACAATGAAAAGGAATCAGCAAGTGCAAATATTGAAAATGTCATTTCAGGGAAAACAAGCATAGTTGGACTACAAAAAAGCAAACGATATTCTCCAGTTCCAGGCTTAAAATGTGACCCCTGGAGTGATGCTGATGTTAATATTTTCCTCCTTGGTTTATATATATTTGGGAATAATTTTGTTACAATAAAGAGATTTCTAGAGAACAAAGAGATGGGAGAAATATTGTCATTCTACTATGGAAAATTTTATAGTTCTGATCACTACCGTAGATGGTATGATTCCCGGAAGGTTAGAAGTAGAAAATGCGTGACCGGACGGAAAATATTTACAGGATGGAGACTGCAGATGTTGTTATCCCGTTTGCTTCCCCATGTCCCAGAGGAATCTCAAAATACTTTGCTGGAGGTACTTCAATTTCTCTTCTATATATGTAAATCTTCAGTTTCCAGTATAATAGTACTTTGATCAAAAGTGACATACAATGCTAAAATGCTTATAATTGAGCCCATCTTTCTTCCCAATTTCTCAATGATTTTATGCATGCTAAAGTTAAGGAAGGATTCCATGACATGGTGAGATGGCATCTGAATTTGAAACCTCATTCTATGTATCAGATCATAATTCCATCATCTTGTTAATACATGGTGTGGTTCTGAAATGTAATTTCAGCTTTCTTAACCTGATGGTTCCTAGGAAAAATAAGCTTCCCCAGAATGTGTAATTAGCTATCCTTGTTTGTAATGGCTGTAACCATTGCAAGCTGTTTACCTCAGCTTCTGTGATTATAGGGGGCTCTAAAGTATAACCTCTATATGATGTGTCTGCACCAGCAGTATTCATGTCTGATTATATTATTAAAAAAGCATAGTTGGATCTTTGTTGCAACCAGACTGCTTTTCCAATTGCCTTGATTATNCCTCCTCCCATCTCAGATTGTTTGTTTCTAGTATTTGTTTTCTTTGTTTTTATGTTTTTTCAGGCCAAATAAAAGTGAAGCGTCGTTTGGAGGTTTTCCGGTGGCCGGCGAACACCACGTGCCCCATCGGGAGATTCCTTAGCGTCGATCTGTTAGACTACCGAACGCTACATCAGAAGGAGCGGCGCGTCCCTACACTCGTGGGTCAAAGTACGTGCATCGTCGCCACCATGATAAATCATTTGCCACCACCAGCACGGCGTGTTTAGGGCTAGCGACTTCAGTACCTTCAAGATTCGCTACCTAGCATACTCCTAGAGTGGCACGTGTTCTTAACGCGCCACTACAACCTCTTTGTTTAGTGTTTTTTAAGTGTTTGTAATTTTAGTTCTTTGTTTATATTTGGAAATAAAAGAAATAGGTTATTGAACTTTTGTCCATGGCAGGAGATCTCCCTCCTCTTTTGGAGGATGGGGGTGGTGTTTTCCTTTTCCTCTTTTGGAGGATGGGGGTGGTTTCTCCTCCTCCTCTTTTGGAGGATGGGGGTTTGGATACCCTTTTCTCATTTGGAGGTGAGTGATTGTTATCTCTGTATTTTTTTTTTATAGAGAGTGATACAATAGATGTCCGTCAAAAATGATGTCCGTCAAAAATAAAATTGTATGTGGGGAAGCGTACAATAGATGTATAATTTGGCTTGTATTCAGAGTTTGTCTTTATATTGACTAATCACAGCGATAACTTCTTTCATGAATGAAATGAAGTTTATTTTCTTTAAAAAAAAAAACCTGGACGAGTATAATAATAATATTGAAGATCAAATTGATTTTTATCACTCTGTATTCAGGATTACGAAAGGTAAAAAGATAAAAGATGAGAATGCTTCTAGTTTATTTGTTGAATGCCGTCCAATATCTGTGTGCGCGCGCGTACAAAGAGATACTTATCTCTCCTTAAATATCTATCTTAACTCCAAATCCAATAGCTAAAAAGTTAGTATTATGTATCAACTACTATTTATTCTTATGTCTTATATCTATAATTTTTTCAGAGGATATGAAGATATTTTTTGTAAGCCGTGGGAGTATTTTTTATACGATGTGAGTTATGAAATAATAAATAGTGACGGATAAGAAAACTTTTTCTCAACGATGGAACAAACTGTACACCCAAATCTCCTTTCTTCCTTGCTTCATACCAAAGGAGTGAACATAATTCTATTGTTGACAGCAATTCCTTTTCCAAGATCACGGTATTTTTGGCCTATTCGCAAGCTACTGTTATCAAGGAACAGGCACCTTGAATTATCATATAATTATAAATAAATAAATAAAACTTTATTTATGGGTGATACAAATTCAATCTCAGAGGTTCAAGCTTAGAAGTCAAAAGTTCTGTTGTATTTAAATTTGGGATATATTTTATTTTTTAAAAAGAGAAATATTATTTTTCAACTTAAATTTTATTAGTGGATTTAAGTAATAAAAAAAAGGCTAACGTGTCAAACTTTAAGAGGATTTTTATTTATTTAAATGGTTAACAAAAATATGCCGCATCAATTAATGTAATTAAAGATAATAAAATTAAAGACGTGCCGTATTTTTCTTTTTAAAAGTTAAATACTATAACTGTACATTATCTATGCATTTGACAAGCAACATTGAGACCTCTTAATACAAATAAATCTTAACACAAAATGCTTCAAAAAAAATTCTTAACACAAAAAAAAATAACAAGATGTAATGAAACTTAAGATATCATTGGACCAATAAACCTAAAAATCTGTAAGGTTATACACCAAGATCATCATAAGTTATTCCTCTAAACCACTAATCCTTTAAGTTCTTTTAGCTTCTACGGGCATCCGAGAATCTCCAAGCATTCGATATTGCACAGAGTAGTCCTCATTTCGATGAGGATTCCTCGGAAATGTCCACTAAACGATAATGGGGATTGGAACATAAAGAGGTCTCTATCCACACTAAATTCAATGGGTCTTGGGCTCAGAAAAAAATATTCAATGGGTCTAAGTGAAAATCTTTATATGTAAAAGGTCTGCCTTTTGATCCTTTTCTTTCACCTTAGCCTTGTTAGTTGCAAGACATAAAGAGACTTCTTTTTTTATTTTTTATTTATTTTCTGAGCCTGTAAGCCATAAGGAAAACCATTTACTCTCCCTATGGACGGACTTGGTATGTAGAGAAACTTTGGTTCGTATAATTCCTTCTTTCTCTCTCCCTCCCTTTGGCCCCGTCAATTCAACTTCACACCCATCAAAACTTGGCTCTCTCTCTTCAACCAGGTACTCTCTCTGTCTCTCCCTACCTCGTTCTTCTTTTAGAGCGTGCTTGGTACTTGTTTGGATGTGTTTCGTGGTAAAGTTTATAGTTGTTGTTAATCAATGCATAACATGGAAACCCATTTGCCCAGGCTTTGTTTCTCACGTGGGATTTTGATATTTCAAGCTCTTCCATGGAGGTTAGTGAATGCTTAATCTCTCTGTATCTTTGCTTGACTGCACTACTGTTTATCTTTTGTGATCTTACTCTAGGCATTGGTATTGTTTTTTCATGCGTGTAATGTGTAAATGTTAGTTAATTTTATGTGGGATCAATGATAATTGATGATACAAACTTTCGGTTCTCAAGGGTCGGTTTTGATGTTATCAGGTTTATTGTAATTTGTTTAGTTTTCAAACTTTGCATGAAGGTACTTGCTTGGTTTCAGTATTCCGTTTTTTATTATTTTCTATTTTTAGATGGTTTGATTCAGCTGCTAAACATGCTCAATCGTTTTTTATGTTGAAATCTTGTAAGAAGTGGATCTGGGGTTGATTATTTTGTTCTGTGGTGACCGTGAAATTCGCTGCTACGTATGTTTTCCCTTCTTATTCTTCTTCTTAAAATTATTTTCTGTGCCTTGAGTTCACTTATTTAGAATGTGTCTCTAACAGGGTGATCACTATATGCATGTCTCTTCACAATACCATTGATGGGGCTTTGTGTAAGAGTCTGATTCGTGAATTTATTGGGGGCTCAAGAAAATTGATTGTCCTTGCAATATTGGTTTTTTTAAAATTGATAACTCCCTCTAGTTGGTTGGGAAAGGGAGACCATTTACTTCTAAGCTATCAAAAGGCATGATTATGGGTGCTTGAAGCAAAGAAAGAAGGATCATGAGAAATGACAATATGAAAGAGACTTCTAAAGTTTATCGAACTTGATGCAATGATTAAGATATTTTGCTATGACACAGAAGTGAATATCAGGCATTTTACGGTGTATATATTAGAGTGTACTCATTGAGATTATTTTGTCGACTTCTCCCACTCATTTCAAAAGACATTTTTCCGCTTTTGGGATTGTAGAAGATAGAATTAGCAAAATTTCACCCTTTGAAAACTGCCAGCAATTTGTTGAGGATGGAAGAAAATATAGTAGGCAAAGTTTGTCACATTGTCCATGGTGTCCTTTGTAATTGACCTTTTTATGAAGTTTATTTTTATCACTTTTTACAGTAATTTATTAAAAAAAACTCAGGCCGTAGGACTATATCAGTTTTGTTTGTTTTCTTCATAGATTAATTGTTAATGGTATTATGAAAAAGAAAATATTGTGTATTAATATTTCATATACAATACTTTTCTAAATTGAAGAACTCCGTGCGTGTGTGTGAGCTTGCACTGTCTGTTACAGAACTTTCGTCATTTCAAAATCTTGGTTTTTAAATTATTTATATATGCATTTACTTCCTCGTCTATGATTTGACACCCTTGGGCAAGAATTCTCAAACCCACTAAATTATCATTGGAACATTGTGCTTTCTGTTGTTGAGCATATCACTTGTGTTCCTATTTGTATGCTTGTAGTCCAAATTGTTTGTATTGGATTCACCAGTCTCCTTTTTCTTTGTTTTATGTGTAGCACATGGAGTCAGTTCATCTGGATGATGCTGGTAATTGCATTGAAGAAACATCCGACAAGCAGTTATTTCCTCCAAGTTCTCCAGATAGAATTGATATTTTTGGGGATCCACACTTGACTTCACGCGTTGGCGATGATTACCAAGCAGAAATTCCTTCCTTGCTAATGGAATATAAGTGTCTTCAGCCTCTAATGAACCCTGCTGATTCAGGAGTCATGGTTGATGTTTCTCAGTCCTTTCAAATGGGTTTACCAATCCCAATCATGTGGCTTCAGGAAGTGAATAATAATGAAGATGAAACAAGGGAGTTTATTAGATATCATGATGAGGAGGTTAACCCAAACAGGCCAGTCGGATCAACAAATAGAAAAAAAATACATATTAAGTTGAAGAAGAAAGGTTCAGCAATCAATACTGACCACTTGAATGTTGGGTTGGACAATGAAAAGGAATCAGCAAGTGCAAATATTGAAAATGTCATTTCAGGGAAAACAAGCATAGTTGGACTACAAAAAAGCAAACGATATTCTCCAGTTCCAGGCTTAAAATGTGACCCCTGGAGTGATGCTGATGTTAATATTTTCCTCCTTGGTTTATATATATTTGGGAATAATTTTGTTACAATAAAGAGATTTCTAGAGAACAAAGAGATGGGAGAAATATTGTCATTCTACTATGGAAAATTTTATAGTTCTGATCACTACCGTAGATGGTATGATTCCCGGAAGGTTAGAAGTAGAAAATGCGTGACCGGACGGAAAATATTTACAGGATGGAGACTGCAGATGTTGTTATCCCGTTTGCTTCCCCATGTCCCAGAGGAATCTCAAAATACTTTGCTGGAGGTACTTCAATTTCTCTTCTATATATGTAAATCTTCAGTTTCCAGTATAATAGTACTTTGATCAAAAGTGACATACAATGCTAAAATGCTTATAATTGAGCCCTCTTTCTTCCCAATTTCTCAATGATTTTATGCATGCTAAAGTTAAGGAAGGATTCCATGACATGGTGAGATGGCATCTGAATTTGAAACCTCATTCTATGTATCAGATCATAATTCCATCATCTTGTTAATACATGGTGTGGTTCTGAAATGTAATTTCAGCTTTCTTAACCTGATGGTTCCTAGGAAAAATAAGCTTCCCCAGAATGTGTAATTAGCTATCCTTGTTTGTAATGGCTGTAACCATTGCAAGCTGTTTACCTCAGCTTCTATGATTATAGGGGGCTCTAAAGTATAACCTCTATATGATGTGTCTGCACCAGCAGTATTCATGTCTGATTATATTATTAAAAAAGCATAGTTGGATCTTTGTTGCAGCCAGACTGCTTTTCCAATTGCCTTGATTATATCTTGTATGCAGCTATATACTTTGTGATTTGTTTGACAGAGAACTATTATGCCCTTCAATCCTCACTTCCTTGTGACCTATAGGGATCCAAGTCATTTACGGAGGGAAGAACTTCCATTGAAGAATTTGTCTTCTATTTGAAGTCGGCTGTTGAAATCCACACTCTTGTAGAAGCTGTAGGTATTGGTAAGGGGAAGGATGATCTCACAGGTCTTGCCATGGATCCTGGAAAGACCAATAAAATATTTCAAGTTTGTCCTAGCCTACCAACCGGCAAAGCTTGTTCCTCTCTTACACCCAAAGACATATTAAAGTTTTTGACTGGAGGCTTCCGGTTGAGCAAAGCCCGGTGTAATGATATTTTCTGGGAAGCTGTTTGGCCTCGTTTGCTCGCGAGAGGATGGCATTCTGAGCAACCTAAGAATCAGGGTTATGTGAGTTCCCAGCAGTATCTTGTTTTTCTTATACCAGGTGTTAATAAGTTCTCAAGGAGGAAACTTGTGAAGGGAGACCACTACTTTGATTCTGTCAGTGATGTTTTGAGTAAAGTGGCATCTGAACCAAAACTTCTTGAGCTTGAAGCTGAAGAAGCTACACTCAAGAGCTGTGATGAAGATGGGTGTGTTCAAGAAGTGACATCAGACCCAGATGATCCATCCAACAATCAGCGCCATTGTTACCTTAAACCACGAGTTACTAGTACTCCAAATCCTATGAAGTTCACAGTTGTTGATACTAGTTCAGTCCATGGAGGAATATCATCCAATGTGAGAGACCTCAGATATTTACCAATTGAATCCAAAATTACTTCCAATGTCACCAATTATTTTAAGGAGTCAATGCATGAGTATGAACTATATGCTGCTCATATGCCATTGGATTTTGATAAAGATACAAGTAAGCTTAACCACAGTATGGGTACAGTTTATAAAAGTGGTCCAAATGGCATGAAGTTCACTGTTATCGATACCAGCTTGCTTTATGGAGAAGAATCATCCAAGCTGAGAAAACTTAGATATTTACCAGTTGAATTTAGAAGTACTTCTGAGTGTCCCAGACTTAGAGAAACTGAAGGGATCTCCTCTGAGGATTCACTGAATGCACGTGAGCTGGATGCTGCTGACATGCTGTTGAACTGCGGAAAGAATATTGTATCTGATAGTGATTACACAGACCGAAAGGTAATGACTTATATTTCAGATACTAATGCAAACAAAATCATGGTTAGCGACCAGGATGAGAAGGCCACTATGTCTGATGACAGGCACCTTAAAATGACTATCAAGCACCAGTTTAGTCGGAGAGTAAAACCTGGTAATTTAAATTATGCATCTCCTGCCATAAAAAGGAGAAAATTAACTGTTTGTGCTCAAAAGACAAACCACATTGTTGAGGACTTATCGGAAGGCATGGAGTCAAATCGAACAGGACTCTGTTTGCCAATGAGTTCACCAGATGCAGGCAAGAATGTCGGTTCTCAAGTGGGTACTAAAGAGAAAGTGTCTTCAATTACTTCTTCACCTTCACCTAAAGGCAGTTCGGATGAGGAGACTGGTGGAGGCTTTCTTATTAGTAATTCTTCTGGCATGGACATGTCCTGTGGGGAGAATGAGAAACATCAACCTCAGCCACCACTTGACCTGAACCTTCCCATGGCTCCACTGAAATCTGAAATGGGTGACGCATTAATAATGGAAGTGGAAGACATCAATGGTAAAAATGCTGATAGTTCATGCTTTCTATCTAAGACAATGGAGCTGGTTCCTGGCACATTGAGAACCTCTATGGATCTCGATAATGTAGAACAGCAGCCTAATACGATCCCCAGGAGGCATAGCACCAGAAAACGACCCCCGAGCATCAGAGCATTGGAAGCTCTTGCAAATGGGTATTTAGGCACCCAAAGGAGGCAAAAGGGCACAGAATTTCGGTCACTGGAAAATGCATTCTCTCGTCCTTCCCACAATGCCCAAGGCAGAGTCAAAGTAACTTCAAATTGTGGTAGCTCAAGTACCAAGACTAATGAAATGGAAGAAAATGAAGTGAATGAAGCCTGTGATGTTACTCTTGATCGTATTGAAAAAAGAGTTGCTGTCAGTATTGGAACGCAAGCAAGTTGTCAAGATTCTATTGATAACTAGGGAGCTTTGGGACAGGCTAATTAGATAATACCAACTTGCCATATATGTGAAAATATCAGCAACCAGAATGGAGGTTGAATTGCAAACTTTGCAATGGCAGTTTCGAGGGGCCTCTAACAGATTGAGTTTCTGTGTCTTCTCAGTTGAGCATAAACCTGTGTTGAATGGAACCCATTGTGATGAATACACTCTTCTAGTGATTCTTGAGATGTTCACTTTTAAAGTACTGAAATTTTCTTTGATTTTACTTTTATGTCAGGACACATTCTGTTTTCCCTAATGCTTATTTGAAAAAATAATGATATATACAGCCTCCCCTCCTTTTGGGGGTATTTCTTTCACTAATGGTGCACAGTAACTTTATCGGGCTGGCAATGGGCAAATCTGTTGGGATTTTTATAATTTGCATGTAGTATTGTTTATTTGCTCTGATGTACTAAGCTTTGTATGGAAATCTGTGTTTGCTTTGCTTGAATGCATGGTCATAAATCTAATGGCATTGCATGAAAAACAACCATGATTCATAAATTCATTTTTAACCTGATAAAATCTACTGCACTGGAGGGTTAGTTTTATGAAAACAAGGGGCTGGAGTTGGGCAGGTGTGTTACATTCCAATTCGGGGTGTATTTTGAGTAGGTTTCATGGGATTTTTAGGTCATTAGGGGCTCTCTTGTATGGTTTAAGTGTTTTCTTGTATACGTCCAGTGTACTTGGTTACTCCTGTTGATATATATATATAATAGTATTACTTATCCCAAAAAAAAAAAAAAATCTGCTACACTGGGACTCGCACGATAACTTGGCAGATAAGAGTGTTGGATGGCAAAACACCCACCAACAAACAGTAAGTCATACTTTTTCAAGACAATAAAAATGGAATCATCAATCATGTGTTGAGAAGTGTCAATCTTTGTGTGGTGTAGCATAAATTCTTTTTGGAAATAGGCTTGAACGGATGTGGACTCTAGAGGTTGGGTACAAATTCTAGAGGCTAGAGTGAAAGAGAGATAAACAGATAAAGTAGATCTTATCATATTCATTGAACATTTAATATTGCAATTTGCCCAAGAAATTTACTTGGACGGTTATAAATGTTGTTAAACTTATATCATCATGTGTTACCTCTCTTCCACTTTAAATTCTAGAGTTCATATACAAATTCTATGGAATCTGGTGGATTTGAATAGAGAGTTGAGATGAGATAAAATGTTTTGTTGAAAGTTAAATAAAATATTATTAAATATTATTTTTTAATATTATTTTTATTTTAATATTTGAAAAAATTAAAATTTTTATTAGATTTTTATATAATAATTTTAAAAAATTATAATGATAAGATGAGATATATTTTTTTAATCCAAACCCACCTAAATCCGGCTTTAGCTGGCTTTTGTGAGCAGAAAAGTTCGGTGAGGTTGGGCTACATCCACTCGTACCCATTAACTGAATAAGTTGGGTCTGATTTTGCAGTCCGATTTCATTTGGTCCACAAAGTAGTGGAGATTCGAGAACTAGGTAACTGTAACAAGCCTGAGTCACATGCTTTTAAGGGCTATTTGGATAATGAGATGAGACAATTTATAAATAATAGTAAGATTATTATATAAGATGATGAACCAAACGGGCCCTTAATTTAGGTCAGGAGCCGAATGTTGGGCTCACATTTTTTAGGATCTATATTCCCAATCATATTTCACTTATCAAACAAACTATTTTAGATTGAGAAATGCTATAAGAAATTTTTACATCATACACGTCCATCTAATTAATATGTGATTTGTTATTTTTATCTTTCTATTTAAACACACATATTTTAAGTATTAAGATATGATAAAAGGCAAAAATGACAAATCACATCTAATTAGATGGAAGTGTGTAGTGTAAGGCTTTCATGTAGAGCCGTTCCCTTCCTTCATTCTCCAAAAATAAAATAAAATAAAATAAAAATCCCATAGTCTTAGGAGTCATTTACTCAAATTAGATTCGAAATTTGCCGGAAATTTAGGAAATCATGGTATTTCTTTTTGTTTTGAGTGGGGATGAGTGTGACGTTAAAGCTATGGCAGTCATCACAATAATAGATAGCTTCATGATTTGTTTACGTACAGGTAAGCGGGGTCGGGGGATTTGAATAATTTTGAGCCTATATCCCATACAGGGAACTAGTGAAGATGCTATCATCAGGCCGTCAAAGGACCATTAGCCACATAAATTAATAGTAAATATAATATTTTAGGGTTCAATTATTCCATATGCTTAAGCTTTTGCATGACACTTTTGGATTAGTGAACGACATACATGCTAATGAGATTTGATTGATGTATGGTAGAAGTTTAAACATGCTAGGGAATTTGATCTAAGCTTAGGTGTTGATGTTGATCATTCTCAATTTGAGAAATTAGAAAATAATTAGAGTTTTTGGGTTATCCTATACCTCAAAATACTATATCAAGACCTTAATTACTTCAATTACTAGTGATTCCGACCTCATAATGCAGACGAGTTGGGAGATTATTAAGAATACCTCAGGAATTCTCAGAATATTCTACTATTATTTATTATTTTATTATTACTTTTTATCTACTTTTTATTACTATTAATTACTTT
>QEOT01001485.1:100071-141509 GCA_003123785.1 Pterocarya stenoptera
TATATATATATATATTTATATAAAGTAGTACTGAAACATACAGAATTTTTCGGGAATCTTGAATTTTTCGGGAATCTTGATTCGGCTTTGAGTAGTACTGAAACATGCATTATATAACTCTGTTACTTGTCCATGGCCTTTCTCCGCGCGCAGGTCATGATGTGGTGGGGGAAAAATGAGTATTTTCCACGAGTTGGTGCTTTAGTGGAAAAAAGTCTTAATGACACCAATTTTATGCCACGAGTATTCCATGGAAGAATTTGGTGACGAAAAAAATTTTCTCACCAATGTGGTATGAAATCCGACCACTTTGACTCGTGGAAAAATGCCATAAATGGTGTAGTGACTGTATTTACAGTTTTCCAAAAACGAAAGAAACCCACTACTATGGAAATCCCATCTGGAGGAAAAAATGAAGGTTGAAGACTACTGCATAATTCATTTACAGTTTTCCAAAAAAGGAAAGAAATCTACTACCATGGAAATCCCATTTGACAAAATCTACATAAAAAATGGAGATCAAGAACTCAATAAAATGGAAAAAAATACATCTTCGATCTAACAGAGAAGATCATTTCTTTCACAAACAACAGAATTGCAATTGTCACGAAAATCCTTGTTTGCAACGAAGTTTGGTTGGGAAAATATGCTCTGGACAAAGGCTTTGGACGAAGGCTTTGTGCATGTTATTCTTCGATGAAGTACTGTGCGTATTTTTGGATTGGTTTCTTTTCTTTAATTTTTTTTTTTTTTTAATTTTGACGTGGCAACACGTCACATCAACCGACTACACCCATCCTCTTACATACGACTGTACATAGAATAACTCTTTAATTAATGGCCGGGATGAAGTATAGAATCAATGCTCAAATTTATGACTTCTGTTGTGATGTCAAATGAAACTACATATTGTCTTAAAAGCCTAAATTAGAGAAAAAAAAAATAACTTTTTATATTATATGATCTTTTACCTTCTTTTGTTTTTTTTTTTTTATTCTCCGTTACGATTGGCTTGGAAAGCTGTGGGAAGTTGTTTCAAAGAGGACAACGTTTATAAAGACATTATATATAGACGTGTAAGTATGGTATGTTCGGCAAAGAGCATGTTTCAGGACGAAATGTGTGAGATGAGCTAGGCAAATTAGGCTGGCTAGCTAGCTAGTACCTAATTAATTATTAATTAAACTGAGTTGAAAATATACATTTTTGTGTATTAATTATGAAGCACATGTAATGGCTTCAGATTCTATTAAGAAAGTTGGACTTATAAATATTAACATGTCAGAATTTTGTTCAAAATTGATGAATGGGTCCCATATTATATTAAGAAAAATTCTACTTATTATCCCTTACACCGTACACAACATATAATTATGGGTATCAAATCGTATTAACGGGTCGTGTCGTGTCAAACCGTTATGACCTGTTTATGTAAATCGATTGAAAAGATTCGAAATTAACCCGTTTGACCTAGTTAAATTTAATATAATTTTATATAAATATTAAAATCACAATATCTAAAAAAATATATAAATCTAACTACAAGTCTAAAATTACAATCCAAATAATAAAAATATAGAAATTAAAATCCCAACAATTTTATTTTTAGGTATAAGGGTATAATTGTAACTTTAACTTTCTTAATGGGTCATAACGGGTTATAACGGATCAAAACAGGTTGATCCGTTATTAACCCGTTAAGCAATAGAATTTTAACGGGTCAACCCGTATTGACCCGAACCTGTTAAGGTTAAATCCTAATTCGCTTTTATCGTATCGTATTCGTATTGGATTAATGAATCGTATCACATATTGTCAACGTATAATTAGTTATTGTTATTATTCTATTTAAACATGTGTGTTTAATTAAAAATATAAAAATAATAAATTACTGCTGGCCATAACCATGAATGCCCGTAGTTTTTTTCTAAAATACTCAAAAATGCCCCCACCTGGGAAGTTGCTCCCTCGTTACACGTGAATAGTGGAAGCATTGTATTATTGTCGGGTCCTTTCGAGAAGGATTCGATCAGTGCCCGCCCGTGACAGAGAAGGGTGTTTTGGTCAACTAACACAATGGCATTTTTTGGTATTTTGAGTTCTCATGAGTAGTCGGCAGTCTTCAACTTGAAGGTCTTCTCCGCCAGCAATATCTCAAATAAATCAAATTGCGGAAACACAGAAATATTAGGGAGTCAAAATTCAAATGACACCTGAAATTAAAAAATATAACAAAATCACCAAAAAAACATTTTGAAGGGAAACGTTTTATTTTTAGTATTTTGATGTAAGATTTTTAATCTATTTTTAAATTTATTATTATAAAAAATAATTATTAAATTAAAATTTGAGTAATGATACACATATAATATTTTAGGTGATGCTTTTCATGTGCCCGAGAGGAATGATGGAGCATTTGTTTAATTTAAAGAGGTAAACATTAATAGCTAGCTTGGCCCATCCCTCTGTCCCATTAGAAAATTGATGATGTTTTTGTACATGATCCATCTGCTTATGATCAATACATAACGTTAAATTATCAAGGCAATTATAGAAGTTTCATTATTTCTGTAAAAACTAGAGGCATTTCATGTCTCACCTTTCTTACATATATATTCTTCTTGCATGTCTGAATCCAACAATTCAAGGTGTCGGGATATCTGATTTATTACATAAAAGTAAGCTCATAAACTGTTATATCTTTTATTAATAATAGATAAAGAAATTTTACAATTTGACAAAGCACATCATACCACATCAATTTGTGAGATTATTTTTGTGTAATCTATTTGTAGCTAGTGTATTTTCTAAAAATCTAATATTGCATTTGCAGCCAATATTTTTTTTTAAAAAAATATATATTTATAACCGCGCGCTGAAGTTTTTGGGAAGAAAAACAGTACTACATGAATTCCAACTAGAAATTAAGTCCAAACCAAGATTATTATATAATCTTACATATTAATTAATTAAGTAATTGGTATCTAATTTTTTGCTTTTTTTTTTTTTTTAAATAAGGCTCCTTAATTTTCATTAATCAGACATTTTAGATATTCAGATTTTAAATTTGATTCAAAATTATACACGTGGCAATTAATTCTATCAATTTGTATTGACATGGCACCCTGTGATCAGAGCAATAATAGACCCATGATCTGGACCAAAGTACAAATTTGAATCAAAATCATGTACAACAGTAGTCTCAGATACCGAAAGGCGAACAGCGCCATGCATGCACCTTCCTAAAACAAAGGGATCTTTTTCCTAAAAGATCGCAAATTCCAGGGGCAACATTAATGTATTTATAATCTTTAGCTTCATTGGGGAAACCTAAAAGATCAACTAAAGAAGAATCATGATCATTGAGGCAATGATCATCAAATTATAAAGAGACAAGATTCATAGATATTTTAATAAATAAACATAATTTGGCAACAATCAAACTTAGGTTTTAAATTATTAATTATTAATTAATTTGGAGATTATAAATGTAGTGAAACATGAAATATTCTTACCAAATCTTAAATATTAAAGAACATGATTATTTTTTAGCATTTTCTTTTTCGGAACATATAGGTATAACTGAGTTGCACTTACTCAAATAATTAAAAAAATCACTGAATTTTCGCTCTCTAATTGGATTTTCAATTTTTGAACTAGAAAACTTGTATTTGGCCGACTAGCCTTTATAGCTGTATGCAGTTGAATTTTTTTTTTTAAATATTTTTTTAACATCCTTAATCATTAAAAAATAAATAAATAAGATACATAACTTCACTAATAGTCACTTCCATAATTATTAAGTAAAAAAATAAAAAGAATTAAAATGTATGAACAGTAAGATCATTGAGATCGAGGGCAAACTCATGGAACCATTTAGCATTTTCCTTTGACAATTAGCTGAGGTTCTAGGGAAGTTGCTTCCTCCAAAGATTTCAAAGTCTAATTTCATTGGAAAGTAGTACTTGATCATGTAGTTCTGAAAAATTGACATAGTAAAAAATGGAAATCAATTAATTCTTCTATATATTCATTTATTCATTAAAATACTCAATTTTTCATTGAACTAAAATATCTTCTATACATTTATTCACATTACAAGAAAAACGGATATTTGTAACTATCTGTTTGCGACGAAAATACTATTTGTAATCAAAACAGACTCATTTTAACTACAAATAGTCATTTTATTAAAATTAACTGACCGCAAATGAGCAGTTTTCTTGTAGTGTCATCAACATCGTTCTCATGACCTCCCCATGGCTATTTTTGAATTTGCTTGATGCTTAGACTTCATTTTATTAACTAATTAAGCATAACTTGCTCGAGCGCGCGGAATGATGAAAACAAAAACTAAAAAAAAAAACTAGTAAAAAGAGAAAAAGGGCAATTTCTTTAAAAACCCCAAAAGATAGGGGCATATATATAATGCTACATCCCACAGTAACTTTAAAAAAAAAAAAAAAACATATTATATATTCATGATTGCGATACAAGGCCAAAGAAGACCAGGTTCTTTGTGTTCTTCTTCCGCCAGTACTAGGAACTCTCTGATCCACGAACAGAAATGAAGGAGAATTTCCTGGTTTTTGTCTTCCTCTAGTTCTAACAAATCCCATATTTCCTGTTTCAATTGTTTGTTTTGTTTATTAGTTTATTGGTTGATAAACAGTCAAGCTTCCTCCTGTTGAGCACCGGCCAAGAACATTAATAGAGAGAGAGAGAGAGAGAGAGAGAGAGAGAGAGAGAGAGAGAGGTTTGAAATTAAGGAGAAATTAAGAAAGGAGACAAAAAGTTTGAATAATATCCAATCTCTTTTCATATTTTTTCTTCTTTCAATGTCGAATACTACAGGTGGTGAGGATGGGAGCTTCACTACTTCTGGTAATACTGGTGGTGGAGAAGAAGTTCAACAACAAAGAGATCAGCAGCTGAGTGCAGATCACTTCAACCACTTCAATGGTTCCTCTACTACTAAACATGAGCAGCAACCTCCATCTCATGTTAAGAAGAAAAGAAACCTACCCGGAACTCCAGGTTATAAATTTCATCTAGTTTATGGAAATATGTACTTTGATCATGGCTCATATCATCATATCTTGATTTTGAGTATTTCATCTTAATTTCCTCTCTCTCTCTCTCTCTCTCTCTCTCTCTCTCTCTCTCTCTCTCTCTCTCTCTCTCTCTCTCTCTGTGCATATATGGTGATCTTTTTGCACCGACAGCCATTTGATTCAAATCAATTGGATTTGAAGTGTTGGCCTGTTTTGTTGAAATCAACTGTGATATTGTTGTAGAAATGGGAAAGAAACAAGAGCGTTATTCCTTGGCTTTTACATGCTTAGTAGTCCAGCATGATTTTAATAACTGGACATGAAGTTCTTTTCAGTTTTAATTTCTTTAATTTCCTTTTGTATTTATTTGGCTTTAGATTTTCTAAAAAACTCGATCTTTCAGTAATTTGATCCATTGAATTTCTAGATCGTCCATTAAAAAAATGATTAGATGGGTTTAATCCCGAGAATAAAAACAAAAAACAAAAAAACAACAAGCTGCCGTTCTTCATGGCCTGTGATCACATGCTGCTATTTTGGCATGTGCTTAAATTTCTTGATCATGCGTCTATATTTCTTAGTGAAAGGACCAAAATAAAGACTAATTTGGAGGAAATTTTAATTCAGTTCAAGTAGCCATAAAGTGGGTTTTCCGATTTTCTTTATAATTTTCTTTTGTGTCATGAAAATGGTGAATTATTGATGGCTAATGAAGTAGTTGGAAGGGATTCTTCAATTATTGGATAGCTTGGGATTAGTACAATCATTGTAGTGGACTGTTGGCTTGCCTTGGCCGACGGCCTCCTCCTTTTTCTTTATCTTGGTTTTGACTGTTTGATGAGGTAAATAACATCTGAACATCCTTAATTACTACAAAAAAAAAGTGATGATCTGTAGGTTGAAGGTTCCTCTCTCTCTCTCTCTCTCTCTCTCAAAGATTCTCTTTTTTCCACCGACCGATCGAGAGCCCAAAATATTAGCTTTGAAGGAGGATAATTTTGTTTCAAACATTGCTTTTCAATGTCTTGTCATTGTGTAGTACCACTCATATTTTGGTTCATGTGTACGTGTCTAAGCTTCATTTGGAAAAAGAGATGAAAATATTAATCACTTCAAAAATACTGAAATTAATTAAATGTTTCTTTGAAAAAAGAAAAAACATTATAATTCGAGTTTAATTCGTTACATACTTATAATAATTTGTACAAAATCTCTCTCGATCTGTATATATATATGTGTGTGTGTGTGTGCAGATCCAACAGCTGAAGTCATCTCTCTATCACCAAACACCCTTATGGCTACAAATAGATTTGTGTGTGAAATTTGCAAAAAGGGGTTCCAAAGGGACCAAAACCTTCAACTGCATCGTCGAGGCCATAATCTGCCATGGAAGCTTAAGCAAAGAACGAGCAATGAAATCAGAAAGCGGGTGTATGTTTGCCCAGAACCTTCATGTGTGCATCACAACCCGGCTCGTGCATTAGGTGATCTTACTGGCATTAAAAAGCATTTTAGTAGAAAACATGGGGAGAAAAAATGGAAATGTGAGAAGTGCTCCAAGAAGTATGCAGTGCAGTCTGATTGGAAAGCTCATTCAAAGACCTGTGGAACTAGGGAATACAAATGTGACTGTGGCACCATCTTCTCCAGGTACTTTTGATTGTCAATTTATTCATCAATCTAAGACAGTTTTTTAGACTTCTACTACATACAAGTCATAATTAACACAACTTATTTTAAGATTCATTATAATTTTAAAACAAGTTAAAATATTAAAAAAATTCTTCTTATCAGCAATTATTTATCACCCCATAGCACCTCATATCCTATAAAAAAATTATAAATATGGGATATGGGTGTGAGAGTAAATAGTGACTGATAAATAACATTTCTTAAAACATTAATAATATTTTCTTATATAGTACGGTAGCGGATGTGATGTGAAAACCTTTTACGTTAATAATGTGTTTGGTATGTCAATAAAAAAAAACTTGCAAATTGATTTTCCCCTTTTTTGGTATGGGTGCATGATATATATATATATATATGCAGATTATTGTCTTGAGAATTCAGTTTTTTTTTCCTCATCATGAATGATCAATAAGATAATTACGTTCAAAAAGTGCTAGCAGCTTTAGTTGAAATCTTTGTTTGACTAAATGCCCTAAATAAAGTTGTTTAAGTTGATCGAAGTCCTTATCTTTCTTTAATTGACATGGATCGACACTCGTCGCAATAAAATATACAACTTTACAGAACCTTGATTGCTCAATTAAGGGGGAAAAAATTAAAGGAATTCACTAAAATAAGTATATATCGAATATCTCTCTCTCTCTCTGTGTTCGTCTTATTACTTCTCTATAATTATTATGCAGGAGAGATAGCTTCATCACTCACAGAGCTTTCTGTGATGCCCTATCTGAAGAAAACAACAAAGCAAAGCAAGGATTATTGTCCAACACTCGACCAAATGATCTACAAGTCCAGGTCTCGGAGCTGATGTCCTCAGTACCCATGATCAACAACATTAATTCAAACCCATCAAGTACTACTGGAACATCCGGATTCGACCAATCTGCAGATACTAAATCTCCATTGTTGCTGCCCCAAGAACTCATGACTTTCCCTACAAAGCCCTTGAACATGACTACTACTGCTGGAAGCCTCTTTAGCAGTCCCAGAAGCATTTCTTCTCCCCCAGCTTCCTCCCTTCAGCCGGCCAAAACGAGTTCTTCTTCAACCATTTTTCAAGGAAATGGACACCAATTAGGTGGCTCACCCCACATGTCCGCTACAGCATTGTTGCAGAAAGCTGCTCAAATGGGCGCAACCGTGAGTAATAGTGGCATGAACAGTACATTGATGCAGAATAACTTTGTTACAAGCATGGCCCCGGCATCATTTGATCAATCATTTGTAAACCAGTTCATCCAAAAAGGCCAACAAGAAATCTCATCACAGTTTCTCAACGCAAATCGAATGCTTGATAACTTGGGAATGAGCAATATGGGAATGCTAAGCAATCTCGTTGATCAAAACAATCCATTATTCCTGAAGAACGTAAAGCAAGACATGAACAGAAACGTAAGTAATACCGGATTGCATGGTGGAAACTCAAATGCAGGGTTCAGTACTAGTACTAGTACTAGAGCATCCGTAAGAGAAGGTAATGGGAGTAGTAGTGGGGATATGATGACCGTGGATTTCTTGGGGATCGGTGGAGCAGCAAGACATGATGGGAGTTTTTATGAACAGCAGCAACAAAAGCAACAAGAAATGGCTTTTGAAGACGGAAATATTGGTCAAAGAATTGATCAGGGATTGAGTCACTTTCAGCAACGAACATTGATAGAAAAAACCATGTGGGAGGTTTGATCATGTAATGAATATTTTCCATATATTTTCTAATTCCCTTGGAACTTTGGTGCCGAAGTGACGTACTACTTGCGGCCATGCATGAAAAGAAACCAAAAGTGTCTTGCTAAAGAGTGAGGCATATTGGACGTACCAGCTTAGCTAGCTAGAGAATAAATTTAATATATTGGCATCTTTCTTTAAACGCATTTGGAAGTAACAATTGATAGTTTTGAATTCACAAGTCTCTGGGGGTTGATCATGCCCGCGAGGTCTAAGATCAAGCGTTAAAGATCTTGGACTACATTAATTTCTTTCTTTTATCTTTTCAGAGTATATATCTTTATCCATGCAATAAGGAAAAAGTTAAAACTCAACGCATTTGGAGTACTACTATACTACGCCTCAAAGGATTGCGAAAGCGCGGAACGTTACCAAATATATATGGCAGCTGCTATATATAAATACACATGAGGGATCCCCTGATGTGACAATATTACAGCACGTCAACATTTTTTTTTCCAACCCCTACGTTACTGCCATGCCATCCCGTCTGCAGCTCCTCACACAACGTCCCGCACGTCTCCTTGTTCACACACTCAAGCTTGACAGCAAAGTCTTACATACTTCCCACACATACTTTGCTCTCTCTCTCTCTCTCTCTCTCTCTCTCTCTCTCTCTCTCTCTCTCTCTCTCTCTCAAGCCTTCTCTGGGTTTCCCGTTTCTTCATTCCTCTTTCTTTCTTTTTTTTCCAAGGTATTTATAGCCGACGTCATCCTTTGAGTTCCAGAAAGTGAGTTCTAGGTATTCCCGTTTCTTCATTGCTCTTCTTTGAGTTCCAGTTTCTTTTAGGTATTCCTTTCATTTTTACACATTCAAAGTAAGTTCTAAGAAATAAAAATGGTATAATTTTTACACATTCTCTGAGTTTTCATTTTTACACATTCCAGAAAGTGAGTTCCAAGGAATAAAATGGCATTTTTACACATTCTCAGATTTTACACATTCAGTATACAGATTTTACACATTCGGTTATATAATTTTGGTTTTGTATAGAACCGTTATATATATATATATTATAGCTATAATCAAGATGGAATTGTGTCGATTGATATTTTTCGAGAAAGAACACGACAGTGAGGGTCCTAACACTCCACGAGGTTATTTGTTAATTATTGAATTTTTAATGGCATTGTTTTATGGACTCTTTTAAATATCGATTATTTTATGGCATGCTTAGTGGATTTTAAATAAATCATGTTTTGCTTAATATAAACCAACAAGAGCAAGCTGGATCTTAGTATAAAGAGAATCAAAAGGTTGAAGAACCGAAGGTTGATATGATATTTGGGACTCAAGCAAATGTTATTGAATACTATACAAAGTACTCAAAATAGGAGGGATTTTAAGTGTCAAAAGTAACATCGACTAATAGAGATTATGGGGAGGTAAAATACTTCACCATAGCATGCAGTTGCTATCATAAGCCAATAAGCAAGTCATCAAAAGTTGATCAGCCAAAACCGATAGAAGAGACATATTGCAAGTCTAAGATTAATGTAAAACAAATTGCCGATGGAAGGTATCAGTTATCCAATGTCGTCCTCGAACACAATCATGCAATGAGCCCGAGTATGTCAAGACATATTGCTTGCCATAAAAAATTATCAAGTTGGTTAGAGAAAAAAAAAATTGAAATGGTGGATAAAGCTGGAATCCATCTGACTAAAAATTACAAGACTATGCTTTTTGAATGGGGTGGATATGAGAATCTTACTTTTGGAAAGAAAAAGTGCAGGAATCATATCAACAAAGTTTGTAATAAGTTGCTTGGAGAAAGAGATGTAGAGCCATTTCACAAGTATTTGGTGAGGCAGCAAGAGAAAAATAATGATTTTTTTCTATGCGATGGATCTAGATGAAGAAGAGAGGTTGAGAAATATGTTTTAGGCGGATGCCCGAAGTAGGACAGCATATGAATCATTTGGAGATGTCATAACGTTTAACACAACGTATTTTACAAATAAATATAAAATGTCATTTACCCCTTTCGTGGAAGTCAACCACCACGGCCAATCGATACTTTTTGGATGTGACCTTATATCAAACGAGGACACAGATACATTTGTGTGGTTGTTCGACTTGTGGTTAAGGTGTATATCAGAACGGGCTCTTAATGCGATTATAACCGACCAAGATAGGGTAATGAAAGCGGCAATAGCAATAGTTTTTCTGAGGGCCAAGCATAGATTTTGTTTATGGCACATTTTATTCAAATTACCTCACAAGCTGGGATCTTATTCACAATATGACAACTTTAAAAGCCCTTTATTAAATTGTATATATGACTCTTTGAACTGTCAAGAATTTGAAGAAATGTGGCACAACATCGTTTAGAGCAATGGTTTAACAGACAGTGCTTAGCTGAGTAAGTTGTATGAGGAGCGGCATCAATGGGTACTTACATATGTCAAAGGTATATTTTGGGCCAAAATGTCCACAACCCAGTGTAACGAGAGTATGAATGCATTTTCTAATGACTCTATAAATGCAACCACACCATTGAAGAAATTTGTTGGGGACTATGATAATGCTTTGGCCAAGAAGTTTGACAATGATAAGATATTGAATTTTGGTTCATTCCAACGAAAGATCCTTTCCATTACGATCTATGCAATTGAGAAGCAATTTCAAGAATTATACATGAATGCCAAGTTCAAAGAAGTACAAATAGAGCTTAGGGGGACTATGAATTGTTTGTCTTCCCAAAAAAAAATGAAGGCACAATATTGACTTATGAAGTTGTTGACCACTTGAGCATTTATGATATTTTGTAAGAAAGGTGAAATATTGTGTATATTTCAATGACGATAAATGTGAAGTGATGTGCACCTGTAGACTATTTGAGTTTAGAGAAATTTTATGTAGACATGCACTCATTGTTCTCACCATGTGGAAGAAAATCATGGAATTTCCATCCAAGTATGTTCTTGATCGTTGGAGAAAAGATTTAAAAAGAAAGTACACAATGATACAAAGTAGTGATGACCTCAGCAATAATCAAGTTGCACAAAGGTTTAATGATTTGTGTAACGATCATTGTGAGATAGCTTTAATTGCTTCAAATAATCATGAGACTTGCATAAAATGGAAGAATCATATGCGCAAGTTTAAGGAGGTAGAGCTAAGTCAGAAAAGTACAACGAGTGAGTATGATGTATGTTAGGATGGTCCAAGTGAAACAAAACAACAAAATCATGGGGTTCATAGTCCTGCTGGTATTAAAAGTAAGGGTAGGCCTCCATCCAAATGGCGAGTCTCTACAGTGGAGACAATACTGAAAAATAAAAGAAAAAGTAAAAAAAGAAACAAAATACATGAGGTATTGTAAATTGTGCAACTAGAAACGTTTTATACATTGTCATGTCCAAGCCTTTCCTTTAACACTCCACTAATAGTTTTTTTTTTGTGATCCACAAGTGAAGGACATACATGCAAGAGTAGGGAGTCAAGATAATATACTTACCTAACCATGAGTACTCTGTAGTCTTGGGATTTTAATGTAATTAGGTGGTTAGACTATAATTTTGGTATTTGAATGTAACTTTGGGGTTTTAATGTAAATTTTAGTAATGGCATTCCAAAATTCGATATTGTACAGAAAACCAAGGAAATATATTCAGTTGCAGTGGAGACAACTTATTTTGGTATTTAAATATTAATTCAGCAAGCATAGTACAACTTCCATAGTACAAAATCTCATTTCTATTTAAGCATTATGAATTCTTGTACAACTTGTGTAGCTACAATTATGTCTTACATACTTGACAACAAAGTACTTTGTCAACAACTATTAACATTACAACTCAAAGTACTTGACAATTGCTAACATAACAACTCAAACAACTATTATACTTTTGTAATCTGTAACTTCTGTTTATGGCCTGGTAGATGTGCTCTTTCTGGTTCCATCTCTAAGATTTTGTTTCAGAGGTCAAGTCTCATGAATGTCGGGTCCCATAAATAACAAGGCACAACTCTGATCCATAGAAAATAGGTTGCTGAAGATATCCCGAGGAAGGAAAATATTGTGTTGACCAGCACACTGGCCACCAACACCCACAAGAGATCTAGAAGCAAATTGGTTATACCCTGACAGATAATACACTACTAAACCATTGTCTTGAATACCCTGGAGTAAAATTCAATGAAGAAGGAAATAGCCACTAATTTCAATTATTAATGCCATGTTTGCAGTATATAAATCAGTTTCATCAGAAATTTTACAAAATATGTGTAGCAGAACATACTGTCTGAGAACCATCTCCTTTAAGATTATAATTATCATCCAACTGAGTAAAGGATCCATTACATCCTGCAAAATGACAAAACACACAAAATATTCCCCTGTAAAAATGAATAGAAGAGCTGATAATTCAAAAACATAATACTTAATACTAATAGGTTCAACATCATCTGCAAATTGAACAAACAAATTGGAACTTCCCAGAAACTTTTCCACGTTTGCTAGAGAATTCTGAACAACTAGGATAAAACCCTTATTGTCCATATATCAGTAATGAGCTATCTCAGATGTTATATTTGGACAAAGTATACTGCTAGATATGGTAATAATGCAAGGGTGTTGAGGCTAGTCTAGCAACCACACACCAAAATCACACAGCAACCCTGCACCAAAATCAGGAGCATTCATGCACCAACCACACAGCAACCAAACACTAAAATCAAACAATCCAAAAACCAGGGCCATACAACAAGAACACTTTCCAACCATATCCTATACAAAATAACTAATGCAGAAAATCAAACCAATTGAGCACCTAATGTTAAAATCACAATCCAAAACTAGTTCCGATTTGTATACACAAATCAACCAACTGAGCACCTAATTTCAATGTGGAAATTCGAAGCCCCAACTGAGATGTCTCTCTATTGACTACTAACATGATTTATCATGTTTCTTGAGCTTTCGATGCGTTTTCATAGTGAGTGGAGAAAGCCCTAATTACAAATTAGAGAGACAGGAATGGGCAGCAGGGGAAGAGAGTGGCGTTGTCGACAATAGAGGGATGGGCAGCGGAGGAAGAGAGTGGGTTGTCGACGACGGGGTTCTGGGCGACAGTGGTACTGGGTTAATGCCAAAAAGACGTCGACGACTACACTGGGTAGAGAATCTACTCGTTGTCGGCTGGCAGTGAGGAAAGTGGCCTTTGTAAGGGTAAGGGAGAGGCATGGGGAGAAGGGGAGAAAAAGAAATGTCGAGGAGAAGGGAAAAAGGGGGGGAAGACACGTGGCACACTATCAGTGTGCTACATCTGTATGTGGGATCCTTTTGTATATATAGTGTTTTCCAATATATATATATGCATGCAAATACAATTTACATTATGGGTTACAAAAGGATTAAACAAATAGTACTTTGAATGCTAAATTACCAGTACCCATGTTTCATTTTACACCTTAAATAATGAAAAACACTTATATGTACATCATCATTTATTTGTGAAATCATCATTTGTCTCAAAAACTTAAGCTGGTGAAAAAATGAAAACTTATTTATTTGTATTATATTTTTAACACTCTCCGGTCTTCAAATTTAGCCAGACTCTTCCTCAATTAGTGGATCTAATACGTGAAATATTTAATTAAATAAAAAAGAGTGTAGAGTCAACGGATTTAACTAGACCGCTACTCTGATACCATGTGAAATCACCACTAATTGTCCCAAAAGTTTAAGCTAATTCATAAGGGTGTAAAAAAAATCGGTGAATCTGTAAACCGGACCGGACCGAACCGAACCGGTGGGTTTGGTCCTGTACTGAGTTTGATTAGGACCGATACCGGTTTTATTTTTCTTAAAACCGGTCAAAATCGGTCCGGTTCTAGTTTTTCTTTTTCTAAAACCAGACCAGACCGAAACAGACCGGTTCATATATATATTATAATTTTTTATATTATATATAATTATATATAAAATAGTTTTGTATTATATGATAAATTACTAATTAATATAATATTAAATTTTAAAATCTTATATCACTATAGTCTATTGTATTAATAATTATACTAATACTATATAGTGCGTATTAATAGTAGTTATACTAATATTATATCACTATATATTATAATATACTGTAATATATTATCACTATAGTATTATATACTATAATATATAATATAGTTTATTAAAACTGAAAAATCAGATCGAATCAGACCAGAACCGGTAAAATCGGAAGTACTAGTTTATGGAGGTAACCGGTGCGGAATCGGTTCTTGAAAATGTAAAATTAGTGTATATCGGTTCGGTCTTAAATTTTGTCCAAGACCAGACCAAACCAGACCGGTTACACCCCTTACTAATGCATGGGAAGAGATAGACTTATATAATGCGACGAAAATGATCATTCTCTATCAAAATGAGTCTATTATTGTTCCAAATAACTAGTCACAAATCATCATTTTTCTTAACTTAGCTAGCGTGCAACTCAAACTTATATATATTTTTTGGTTTCAATATAAGCTATATGCCAAGATCCTTTCAATCAGATAGCATAAGGCCTCGTCTCCAGACAAGAGAACACGGTTTGAACCTCCCACCCCTATATAAAAAAACATGTACATTGAATCCATTTGATACGTTGGGCCGGTGCATATACAGTGCTACCGTTACTTTTCGAAATTTAAGATGTTATATATTGATAATTTAGAATGCACACTAATTTGTTTTTTAGTTTAAGATGTAGTGTGATATATAAAAGAGAAATTATATTTGCAGTTTTCAAATGGAAACTGTATGTGTAAGCCTATCATTAAATAAAAAAAAAAATACTATTTGGATAATGATATTATTGTAATTTTGAAAAAATTTAAAGATAAAATTAACTAGACTTGTAATACAATTTCTATTTAAAGACTGTATGTAACATTGTTCTATATAAAAATCCGATTATAAGTTAAGATCGGAAATATTTTGCGACAAAAATAACTAATTTCTTAGGATTAAGAACTTGGTGATCTAGAAAACTCATTTTTGATCGACGTTGTAGTGAGAGTAAAAACATAAGTTTAAAGAAAATAGGAAAAAATTTTGGGGTTTGTTTGAGAGGACACGTACGCTATAGTACTCCTAGCCAGAACTCTGAACCGAAAACAATGACGACCACCAAAACTAGATAAGCTTATCTCGGAGTGAAAAAAGCAAGGCATTATCTATATATCTCTAAAAGCATGCACCATCGAAAAAATTCAGCCACTTCACAAATTTTTTTTTCTTTTGAAATTCTTGGCCTGATTAAACTACTTTCAATTTCCCACAGAATGACTAAACAATTCAAATCGTGCATCATGACACGGTGCTCGTACTCCTGGTTTTTTTTATATTCAACCACATAAATCCATTATTTGTGTTTTGTACACGACAACGATCGAGGAAAAACACATGCTATGTACGTAGAATGAGCCATTCCGGTCCCAACCAAACAAGAAAATTAGCAAGATATGGCACTGCAAAACTACTACTACCATGCATTCAAAAAGGTGCATTTTCACCGGGTTTTTATGACACACTCCTCCGGTGACCAGAAAGAGAGTGTTCAAGAGGTGACAACCCGGACTGGTGGAAGGTCTCCGGCAGAACAATTTGCACCGCTAGCAACGACGTTTGGTCGACGGCTGGTAGTCGGCGTTGGGTCAGCCTCCCTAGTGGCTCTTGGTGCAAATTTTGGTGGGGTAACAAGTTTTCTTCTCGGATTATCGCCGGAAACTGGGAGGGATCTGAAGCTAGATGTGGTTTATCCTATTGGAGGGTACAATCGTTACATTCAGACAAATGAAGGATTCGGTTAGTGAATTCTACTCTTACAATTAATGTTGCCAAGAATCTTCTTTTGGTTCTTTCTTTTGTTCCCTTGAAGCCAAAAATAAAAACAAAGTACTTTTCCATAATTTTTCTTAAAAATAAAATATAATAAAATAAAAAAGAAGACGAAAAATAGGAAAAGAAAATGGCATTCAGATCATGAATGTCCACTCCCTAAAAATGGCTTATCAATATGACATTAATATGAGTGGGCAATTCCTGGTCTTTGATTAGAGATTCCTGATTATATATGAAATAAGTGCATGTGTGTATGTGCATATATATATATATTTATACAGAGATTAAAATCTGTCTAAAATATGTTGAAGTATACATGAAGCCAATGTGAGTCGTAAAAGTGATTATAGATCAAGAAGTATTGATGCTTCTCTAATTTTGTATTTGTTGTTGCAATTGCAAATAAACAGAATTCATGTACCCAGCAAAATGGGTTGGGGATCAGACACTGTTATATAGAGCAGTGGAGAGATTGGAAAGAGAACTTGACACGCCCACGACCATCAACACTGCCAAGTCCAATAATCGGCGGCGGAGTGTTAGTGAACCGGTCGTTGCATTTGGTCCACCCGGTACAACCGGTGAGCTCAATGTTAGTGTCATTGTGTCGCCAGTTCCTCAAGACTTTTCGTGAGTACTTCTATACATGTCTACATATATATGACCATGATTTCCTAGTCCTTTTTTAGTACAACTTGCTTGTTAATTAGAACTACATTTTCAAGTGACCCCATCATTAATTTGGAACATTTCTTCGTAGAATTGGAGCTTTTGGAGGACCAAAAGAAGTGGGAGAAGCAGTGGTTCGGACCATTACAGGGTCAGGCAGAAGCCCTGATGTTAAGGGGACATTGATAGAATCAACTTTGAGAGAGGATCCTGTAAAGAATGTCAAATATTACGAGCTGGAATTCAGAGTTGAGAGCCCCTCATTTCAGCGGCATAATCTTGCAGTTTGTTGCTCTCGTGGTGGTAGGCTATTCACGCTAAATGCTCAGGCACCAGAATCTGCATGGTCAGGGGTGGAATCAGACTTCCACACAATGGCTCATTCATTTAGTATTACTGAAACTGCACCTGTTGCAGAGTTTAATTGACCAAACACTGAGACAATGTCAAAACAAACTTGGAAACAAACAGTTTGGGCATGTGACTCCTAAAACACTTTTGGATTGAAACCATTTCATCCTATTTCATCATTACAACTTTTTCAAATTTCAGCACAAAAATATAATAAACAATTCAACTTTTTCAAATTTCAAAACAATAATACTATTAAAAAATAATATTCTAATAATATTTTATTCACTATCCGAACGAGCCCTGATTTAACACGATAGTTTGCATGCATTTATTAATATAGACTGCAATGGTTTTCATTAAAGGAGGCTGCAGCATTGTCTATAATCAAAAAGCACCATTGTAAGCGCGAGTCAAAAATTACATATTAACAACACATTAATTTAGAGCTGCAACTCCCTATTAAAACAATAGAATTCTTATACCTAATTACTGTACAGAAAGTCAAGCACAAGTTATCTGTCTTCCCTTAACCATCTTTTCCAAGTTCTCTGAAACCATTGCAGTCAAATTAGGATCTTCAAATCCAAGCTCTGCACCAAGTCTGCCATTGACAGAAAAAAGAATACGCCTTTCATCATTTATAAAAAAAAGATGGACGGAAAAGATAGCCAGGTTGGGGGGGTGGGGGTGGGGGTGGGGTTGGAGGAGGAGGGGGTAACTGATCAACAAGATAAGAAAATTAAGATGAGATTTGCTTACTTTGGATCCAGGACCAATTTCTGAACTTCTTTAATGGCTGAACTTGCGGCATAAAGTGATATTTTTCCTACCTGTCTCAGAAACCAACACAAAAATGAGAACTTTTACTAAAAATAAACAGAAGAAGAATAGTTCAATAGAAAATGGTAAAAAAATAAACACATGAACAGTATCAAGGTATAAAACTAAAATATAAAGACTGAGATAAAGAAGGAACTGAATACTTCTAGGGAAAATTTCCTTTGTCTGACCTCCAACACCTGTAGTTTTGCCTCATGGTCATTTGGAAGACAGCGGATTTCCTCAGCCAACCTCACAGCCTCTCCCAGACTTTCAGGGGATAAGAAATCGAGGCCCAACTGAACAGTGGACTGCAAATTTTAAGAGGGAAGAACGTCAATATAATGTTACAAACAAATCCAATTTCACTGGACATCTGGAGCAGCTTCACTAAAAAATACATCTGGAATAGCTTATCTAAAAATTACAACATTTTTTTTTTTGATAAGTAAGAAACTTAATTGAATGAAACTAGGCGAAACCCATGTATACAGGAAGTATACAAAAGAAGCACCTAATTACATTCTAGAAACCTGAAAAGAAAACAAAAACTCATGAGCATTTCCTCCCTTAGAACAATAGCCAAAAACCACTGCAGCAAAACACAAACTTCTTTTTTTTTTTTTTTCTCTTGATCAATATCCTCAACAGTTTGCTCCTTGTCATTGAAGCACCTCTCATTCCTTTCTATCCATAAACACCACATAATACACAAAGGAATCATCCTCAACACCGCTGCCAACTGAGAGCTTCTGTGCCGCCTATTCCAACATGCTAGTAGATCCACCACTCTCATTGGCATAACCCAGCTCTACTAAGAACCCCAACCCATAACTCCCTAGCCACCTCACAATGTAAAAGTAAATGATCAATCGATTCACCATTTTTCTTATACATGAAGCACCACTCCATAACAACCTTGCCACGTTTCCTCAAATTGTCAAAAAATTACAAGATATAAATTCAGGGAATCACTTTTCAATTGAACCCAACTAGTGGTTATAGAAGTTCACAAAGGAATAGCGTGTCTGCTGAACTTTTCACCCAGGGACATGTTACATCATAAAGCACCTTGCACAGAATGGCATAAAATGATATAAGCATTTGAGGACAGCACTTTTAAGGTCTGAAATAAACTTAGTTTTCCTTTCAATTAGTGGGCAGTCCACACTTTTCAGAAATTCATTTCTCCTGTTAGCAAATACTGATAGGGCCTTTCTCATTAAATATCTAGGTCAACTATTGAGAAACCAATCAAAAGAACGCACATTTGAATTAGTTTGTATTAGTAATGTGTTTTTAAATGAAAACATTGAATGTTGAGAGTGGAGTCTTGATGCACCCAATGGAACCCCTGGTTTCATGTTGAAAGTAGTAACCGAGATAAAAAGCAACCTAACCTCAAGGATTAACACACCCCTCCCCCTTCTCAAAAAAATAAAAATTAAACTAAAAAACAAAAACAAAAGTGGAACTGTATAAGCTTCTAATAAAACATAATTTCTGCATCATTCCAAAAACAAAAACAGCAGTCTAAAGCTCTAATAAAGCACAACTTCTACATTACTCTAGACACATGCTCTAACATATGAAACATCATAGACCCCCGTCTTTCATCAAGAATTCAAAATCAATATTTCAATCGCGAGTCAAGAGATGCAACATCATTTCATTCAAACTCAGTAATTTAACAACAAAACTCAGTAACCATAAAGAACTCACCTGAAGGTTTCTCACTTGGAAAGGGCAACCAGCAGGAACAAATACAGCTTGCCCCAAATGCTGTTCGAAAGACCACGGCTCAACTCCTGAGGAAGAGGAACAAACAGGTATTTAGAAAAATCCAAAAATATACTTATGATTCAATGTCATCAACATGCACATCACAGGGAATAAGAATTAAAAGAAATTAGTAAGCCAACTTAAACTTTACTCTCCACTAGCGAGTGAATCTGAGCATTGCATGACCTGAGAAAAGTGTCCAAGCGAGAACCAACTAGGTTTTAAATGCCAAAGCAGTGTTCTGCAAATTTTCCATCCACACACCATGCCTTCCAACAGTAATGTTGTTTTGAATAAGTTGAACATGTCCAGGCCATTAATACGGTAAATGGTAGCGTTAAAAAGGGTCATATTAGTACCTCCTCCAAAGCTTGAACAAAGTTAAAAAGGATCATAACTTTGTCCAGGTCGTTAATACTATACATGTCTCAAACATACTGCCTAAGTCAAGGAGTCATATTACAACCTCCTCAAAAGCTTGATTAATAATTAGAAAAATCAATTGCTACTTGTCCTTACCAAATTCTTCCTTCAACTTTCTTTTATGATGCTCATTTAGGAACAATGTTTCATCATAAAGAAGCCTTTTCACCTGAGATTTTAAAAGTTTGATAAGAAACATATAACAAAACAAGCCAAATACAATCAAATATGTTCATTCAATCCAAATAAAGGAGTAATTTCTTTATGAGATTGTGAGAACAGAACTTACAAAGTCATTTGACACAATATCAGTCTTCCCAAATTCCTTCCAGTGAATTCTCAAATATTCAGTCACCTTTGGAATATCCTGCCGGCGAAACACATCCCAGAGGACTCCAGGATGAGTCTTTTCTGAAACTTCTCCACCATCTATGTTTGATTGCTCACAAACATTATTCTCTTCAACATCATTGGTTTCAATACTTCCATCCACCACTGACTCATTTTCATGGGCATCCAATTTTGTCCCACACGTATTCTGCAGATATTGACCATCAAATGACATATCAGGTGACCTATTGTCCAAACCTACTTGTGGATCCTGCAATGATTCATTAGCCTCAGATGCCTCAGAGAATTTCTGTAATTTTTCTGTCTCTGTCCTCTGCCAACCTTTTAGCTTCACATCACATGTATGCACCAATAGGTATACCTGACCATAGCTCAGAGGATGTCAATAAATTTTGAGAGATCACTTTGCTGGCTACATCAGATGACACAACAGAGGATAAGAATAACATAAATCTCAAGATGGAAGACTCAAGGTACACATGGTTTAGGTGTTTCAATCAAAAAGCTTTATAGATTAGATATGATGCATTTTTAACGAATTGAGGCCAACTTAATTCAAATCATCACAACAGTCTGTCCTGGTGTTAACCTCTAGTGGTTGGCTCAAGTGGTAAAGGCATTGGGCTTGAGGGTATGCTCCCCCCAAGTCTAAGGTTCAAATCCCCTCGGATGCAAACAATCTCTAGGGGCCATCGGACTAGGGGATTTTCCCCTTAAATTACCAGAGGTGCACTTGCGGGAAACTCCTTGCCGAGGGCCTGTGCACCACTGGGATTAGCTGGGATGTTGTTCCTGGACACCCGGTGCCAGTCAAAAAAGAAAAAAAACAGTCTGTCCTTGCATTATTTGGTTATCATTTATAAAATACAAAATATTCAATAATGATTTCATTTCAAATAAAAGAGTTTGATCTCCAAAGAACTTATAAAATATAAATTTAAAATTAATTTATAATAGGGTCATCGTAATTATACATAAAAGTAAACCATCAAACAAGAGATTAGAACTTGAGATGCATGCATGATTAAGTGTTAAGGGAAGATATATCTTAGCATTTTTCCTCATTTCATATTCTTAATATTTTAACAACACAAGTACAAAAAAAAAAAAAACAGCTATCAAGTGCAGTGGTAGGATACAAAAAAGTAGGCACTAAACAGTAAATATAATAAACTATTGGGCAGTGAGAACGGGGAGAAGTAATAACTTACCATGTCACGCATATTGAAATGGAGATTGGTCACTGAATCACCTCTATCAAGTTCTTCATAAGTGCCATAAGAAATAAAAATTTTAGGTCCCACATCATTCTGCAAGGAGTAATGGGGCAACTTTGCAGCAACATTTAGAAGACCCCACTTGGAGTGAATATACTCAAGCAAGGGAAGTTTACTAATAAATTCAGGTCTCTGGTACAATAAGAACTCTTCAGATGCACTGGGGGAAGGCCAATCCTTCAGCTTCAACATTTCGGGCCAACCATCTTCATGAGTTCGTCCCTCAGAGTAGCCTTTGATAAACTGACCAAGTTCGATGTCCACCTGCCATCATGTCAAACCACAGAAATGAAATATAAGGTGAACTAGTAGATATTATCAACCAATTACCATTCTATCCAATATAAAGTTCTTTGACTACAATCAACAGAGACATGAGCGAAAACACAAAAGCCTTGAACAGAGAATATAAAGAAATAGCTGTTAGAGCTACCTCAGACCAGTCTAAGCAATCTGTGGCCTTCACCATTCTGTTCTCATCTTTCATTTTCTCATCTGCTGTCTCCCGTACTCCTCTCCATATAACCACTGGATCCCAGCTCGAGGTGGATGAGCTATCAAACACCTGTTTGACAATGAGAGGTTCACCCCTGGCCCAGTGCTTTCTAAAATTTCCAATCCCCTCAGATTTAATATCTTGAGATGTTGGGCAGTACAGGAAATTATCATCGCTGTCCTCCCTATGAGCATATTGGCAGAGTCTGGGATCATCCAACCCAATCTTTTGTGGGCTTCCAGTATCATTGATCATGCAGCCACTAACAAGCTCGTCCACATTTTTTACCAGTTTTGCAACCCAGTTCATCTTAAAAATGCGGCTTAAATTTAATGACGAATAACCACAGCCACCATACTCCTTTGAAGGACATGGAATACTGCCATCATTGTTGGCTTGCCAACCCGGAAACTTATCTGGTAAAATTAGTCTTCGTTTGGATACTTTCACTTGTTCCGATCCAGTTACTTTCTCTTGACTTTTCCCACTAATCTTACTATCTAAAAATTCACCATTAACACCAGTTGGAGATGCTTCCCGAAGATCTTGACAGCAACTAAGGCACAGATCATATGAGCAGTTTGCACAATGCCGATGATAATCTATTATGGGTATCCTGCAGAAATTGCTGCACGAAGAACATCAGAGTGAACTGCAGTCTTCTAAAACAAGAACTCACCTTTATATAAACAAATCACATGAAGAAATAAAGTAAGGGGATCAGAAATCAAAATGAACTTTTTTTTTATAAGTAATAAGAAATTTTTATAGACAAGTAAATAAGCATAGCCCAAATACACAGGAAGTACACAAGAGAGGAACTAAAAATTAAAATCTTTTCCTTTCCTGTTGAAGACAAATAAATAAAATCAGATGCAATAGTATCATGTTGAACACTTTCCCATAAATAATTTTTGAGGCTTTGATGTCTTATAAACCAATCAATATTCATGCAAAATTCATAAGTGCTCGTAAGGTACCAGCACATCTGCTCATCTGCATTCAACTTTGTCCTGGCAAGAAACGAACTTCCTGAAGACATATATGAACACAAATTTTGTCAAGTAAAATATAAAATATATGTACCCAAATAAAAAATAAATAAATTTCAATTGGAGCATCATAGGCATCTTACCTTGCAACTTTTTTTCTAGTTCTACTTCAAAGGCCTGCTCATGATGAATTTGCTTAACTACTGGAAGCACCGAAGATAACAGGCAGTGGAGATATTTCAACTTGTCTAGAACACGTATCTCACGAATCCTTACCTGAAACTCATTCGTCAGAGTAATAAGATCATAGAATCATGCCCAATGAAACTAGGTATGCATGTTTTGTGAGATTATTGAAACTTAATATGATATCCCAAATTGTGTGATTGTGTTATGAGAACGTGGTGAATGGGATACCACATTACTTGGGATTGAGAAGTTAAAGCCCTGCATTATTATTCTAAGGGGTTCCAACTGTAATATTGACTAATCTTTTGACTTATCAAAAAAACATATTGACTAATCTTTTGGTGTATGGCCTAAATGTGGCTTGAGCCTTCCTTGAACCCAACTTGTGGGACTTGAGTCATGTGAGCTATGAGCCAGACCCAACGTATGGAATGTAAGGGGGGAAGATTGTAATACAAAAATTTTGTGATTATGTATCTGAATGGATTCCACATTCCTTGGGAGGGCAAAGTTGAAGCCCTTTATAATGATTCCATGGGACTCCAATTGTAACCTGGACCAATCCTAATGGAGTGTGAGCCTAGATATGGCTTGCGCCTTCCAAGTTGTTACATTTAATGATGTTAAAAAAAGTTTTCAATCCATATATGAAATACCTTTATTGAATTATCCGAGCGCAAGCACACTTTGCAATTACATGTACCACGACATGCAGGACAACTTCTCTGGATTTCTTCCAATGGGATATCCGAGTACCTGAGATATTGACGCATAAATACCAAGTAGTAAAAGTTGAAACAAGAATATTAACTAAATCATGAAACCCTAACCATGTGGAGATACAGCTATGGCAATATCCTCTCTTATCACATCTGAGGCACCAAATAACTATGTCCCTGTCATTCCTTCGGCACTGGTGGCACGTTTGCCCCCCAACATTTTCAGAGGAATCCATGCTCCCATCCGAGTATTCCTGAAAAAAGCTTGTAAACCTCAGTGTCAGATTATAAAAATAAAAAAAGGTAAAGCAGTGGTAACTAACTAATAATCAAAGGATTATAATACTGAGTTATGGAAACCCCCAACCAGCACTTTCTCACGTAGCATGGAATCTCCTGGGAAAAATCAATTATCAGTATTGAATTTTGACCTCATGATTCTTACAGATATAGACTCTTGATGACAATAATAAAGGGACATATGATGTATCATGTATCCTTAACATCGTGTGGCGTAACTTTCAGCCTTCAGTCGCTCTATATTAATAAGCTGCAGAGAGATCATAACAACAATAATAATTTCCTCATGATTTTCTCTACTCTAACTTTGAAGCTCACTTGAGAACCAAGGTGTCAAAAGGTTTGAAGAAAGGAAATCATGAGGCTGTCCTTTCTTTCATGGGATCATCTGGCTATAAAGACAGTAAAAGAGCTGGAGCCAAGGCTGTTGTTATTTGGACATTTGGACATTAACAGCTGTATTGCCATTATGGAGGAGAAATCATCGTGTTTAAGAGTGTAAAAAATGAACACATTAAATAAACAAATATTTTAAAAAGGTCCAAGGATACCACTCATGCCATTAAAAAGACGTTCAATTTTATCCCAGATATCAGCTTCTTTTTCTCATACTTACAAGGAAGCTAAGAGCAAGACAAACCATTCATCACAGATAGTTCGTATATAGTTTATCTACAGTGGTGTTACCCTCCTTTGAACAATGTATCTTAAAGTATAAAAGACTTTCTTGGGCACTCTTCCTACAGGGCATTCACTCTAGGATCCTTCCATGCTTTCCTTTTCTTTTTTCTTTTGTTTTGATAAGTAAGAAATTTATTAGACAAAGAAGAACAACTTAAGTACAAGGGCTACGCAGAAGGTTCTCCTAGAAAGTTACAATCTAAAACACACAAAAAAAGATTGAGAATATAAAATGTAAGTTAATTGTTTTTTTGGGGTGCACAGGCCCTCAACAAGAAGTTTCCCGCACGTGCACCTTGGGCAATTCAAGAGGAAGACCCCCCAGTCCAATGGCCCCTAGAGATTGTTTTCGCCTAGTGGGATTCGAACCTTGGACCTTGGAGGGAGCATACCACCAAGACCAAGGTCTTTCCCACTTGAGCCAACCCCTAGGGGTTAACGTAAGTTAATTGTTTCTATATGGATATGAGTTAAGGGTTTCTATTTACTCTAAAAAGAATAGAATATATGCTTGTCCACAAGAGATGAAGCCAAATGTTTTGCAACTCAACTCACCGTTGTAGCATCAAAGCTCCTTTGTGATCTCTGCTTGGATGATTCCATGGCAGAAGCAGGCGGTGTCTTATAAGACCTCCAGTTTTCTTCAAACTGTCCAGCATCTCTTTGTAAATTTTCATTTGCCTTTGAAGGATTACGTCCAGGTAAACTCCTCATAGGTGGTGTATCAGGTGAATAGCGAAACTGATTTTTTGATACCTTCTCAAACAGCTTTTTCCCAGGGACATGAGGATGATCCTCAACTTTTGTGTTCATAGGTGGTTCATCAAAATCATCACTCTTACTCTCCAAGTAAATATCACTCTCGCCTATTGACTTCCTCTTGGCTTTCTTTAGATTAGCTCTCATTGCAGAATTAGCTGCCCTCTTCTTTGCCTGGATGTAGTGTTTCTCACATACTGTTTTATCAGGCATGGACATTGCAGTGCACCTCCACTGTTTCCCATCCGACCTCTTGCAACGCAAATCATCTGGAATCCCAACATTATCCTCAGCATTCCCAGATGTTGTTCGGGGATTATCCATCAACTCACGCTATGGTAAACTCCAAAGGTAAACAACATGCAGAGCACTAGACTAACAAGAGCAACCTGCAGATAATCCTTTTAATACTTGCCACAAATACTAAATTAGTAAAAAGCCATCAAACGATGCTGTACATGCAAAAGAAACCAATCACTGGGAACCAGCTGGCAATGACCAACTGCCAAGGAGAAGCCCTATGCACAAGTGAAGAAAGAAGGCATCCAAAACCAGCCATAAATGGCATGAGATTCAATAAAAGTGCTATATGCTGCAAGATGGTTCAATGAGTAGACTTGAAACTAGAATTAGTGCAAGGAACACATATAACTCTATGAACTCACACCGTGAGGTCTCCCAAGCCAGAATCCCGGCAGGGGCGATCCCAGGTTAGGACTATATGTTATAGGGTAGATCACATAAAATAAAAATATGATACATGCAGGATGAATAGTAATTGCTCTTTTATGATACATGCGGGATGGGAAATTCGAACATATAAGCCTGATGTATAATTGATGAACAAACGGTCCAGCCGTCGTTTTCCAGAGAAAAGAAATTATCATTAGATGTTGCTTCTTTTTCCTGGCATTCAATCACATAAATTGCTAATCACCTATCATCCAAGTCTACATTCTTCATAACAATTGTCATACGCACGATAGAGGTACTTTGAAGGCAGAAAGGCAGAACTAGTAGATAATAGGGGTATAAATTAATGCACGGATGTGACAAGGATGCGAGATTGCATACTTAACATCAAAACCCTCAAAATATAATGCACGAAACAAATTAATCAAGCAACCCATAACGCAACGCACATACTTGAAAAAATAATTCAAAAGAAGATCACATGGGCTTAGTAGGAAATAAAACTTCAGCAACCCAGACTAAAACAAACAGCATATGTCTCCAAATAAATTACTATACCCGGAAAAAATCAATCTTAAATCTTGAATAGGCAAGAATTTCTCAAAGGCAAAGAGTTCAAGAACAGGCATGCACGCACACACATCTATATATATATATTAATTAAAAGAAAAGCAATAAAGATAATACGAGAGAGATGTACCTGAAACTAGGGTTTGAAATAGGGTTGAACAATGAGAAAGAAACTCGACAACATAAATATACGAAACTACCAAGTGGAGCGGAGATACCCACAAGTTATGTCTTAAGAAAAGTGTAATATGGAAATCTGGGAATTCCAGAACTCTTTCTCACCCAATTTCGCTGTCAGTCCCAACAGTTCAAAACTCCGTTCTTCTTTCGGCTTCTTCTTATGCCCCCTCTTTCACGCTCAGTCTTCCTCTGGGCTTCCCAGACAGTGCACTAGGTACGTATCAGCAAAATTACCAAAAACAAATTTTAAAAATTTACGAGCAAAGTGTTTATTTTTCGTATCGTGAAAAAAGAATACAAATCAGGAGTGGTAAAAGCCAACTGCTTGGGAATTACGATGGGTTCCACGTCCGCTCCTAACTCTACCGACAATGCGCACGAATGGGGTTTGGCTTATGTCTCTTTATCTACCGGAAAAAATATATTATAAAGGGTACTGTTATTATAAAATTTATCTCGCATTATATGATTTATGAGATAAATTTTTAATTTTTAATTTTATAAATTAAATATTATTATTTAAGTGATATGAGTAATATACTCTACACACCGTTTTAAGAATAAAATAACTCTATTATAAAAGCATCAATCGAAGTTGAGTAATGCTAGATGAAAAAATTTATTCATCATCTTCACACATCACACACATATATTTTTTTTCTATTACTAAATATATGGATATATGAATGATAAATAGAAAAATTCAATTAGTTTAAGAAGAATAAAACAAACAAATTTTTTTAAAAAAAATTAAAAAAAAAATGTGGTATGTGGAGATGGTGAATAGTAAAGTTCATGCTAGATACAGTCTTAGTCTTAGAATATATAAATTTTGCACACTTCATTTGAAAAAAAAAAAAAAAGTAAGATCCACCATTTAAAAAAATAATGAAATTTATTTTACATCAAAAAATATTTCTGTAAAGGACGTGTCTCACTTCCAGTCTGCACCGTTAACCTGCGCAAGGATCAAAGTGTGGTCGGCCTGGTTCGCCTGGGAACACTCCGATGCTTAAGTCAGTAAGAGTTTTAAAATGATTCAATAATCAGACAAATAAAAAAAAAGGATCGATCTCCTACTATTGAGGGTTACCTGGTATATATAAAATCCTGATGTGATGTTTTTCTGATGCCGATTTTATTGGTGCATGAAGCCGAGCTTTTTGGTGCAATCTCATGATTGAACTGGTCACATATCTGCATGAGATCTCTATTTACCTGTAAGAGGTTATACGCGGATGTTTGACTTGGTCGGGTCTTGGATACTCTGGCTTCTTTTTGCTCAACTAAGGGCCTTTTTTATTTGACTTCTTTTATATTTGGGCTTGTTATTTAAAATAGGCTTTTTCACCATTATAGGCCCTCCAGCTACCCCGCTAATTCTCTTCACCTTATGACATAGGAAATTAAATGTCTTTTAATGTCGTGCCTTTACAAGTAGTTGTGATTCTTGCTACGGGCCTTCAATTATGGGCTTGTGCGGTGTGCTTGGTGTGCAGGATGGCCACTGGTTGCTGGGATAGGCCCAGTCTGTGTATGTACAGCTGGGTTCCCGTCGACCTTTCACATTCTTCCTCTCGCGTCGTTTCCCTCCCTTTTTCTTCTCTTTTAAAAAGAACTCATATGGTTCTTGCTGATGTGGTGACAAGGGATAGGGTTTTCGTGTGACGGTTGCTTTTGCCCTTAATGTTAGGTCATGATGCCCATGACCGTTGACATCCTGCATTTGTTCTCCTTTAAATACATCTTCTTTATTTTCTTTATTTCTTCACTTCGTTTGCTCTTCTTTCTACGTTTTTCCGTCCGTGCTTCCTTTCTTGCTCTTGCCATTTTTCTTGCCCCATTTTCTTTGCTTTCTTGCTTCTTTTCTTTTTTTAACTTCAATAGCTGACCAAGGCGATTCCTCTAATCCATCTTTCTTTATCCCGACGGGTACAGTCTCTTAGGGTCATAGATGGCGTTCTATTCTCTGGGAGAAAAATCTTCCTGAGCTTCAGGAAGAGCTTAGCATCCCTGCAACTACCAATATAAAGGTTCCCCCGCTGGGGTGCTGTGATAACGAAGGCTACGCAGGCAGGACTGCTTTGTCCATCGTTATGTTTTCCCATGGGTTGAGGCTTCCCTTTTGCCATCCTCTTCGCGATATCTTGGACTTGCTTGAGTTAGCTCCCACCCAACTCCATCCTCACTCTTTGAGGACTTATCTTTACGCATGTATTGTTTATCTCATGGTCCTAGAACCTCTTGGGGATGTTTTTTCCGATTTGACTGCTCGGGAGTTTTTGACTTTTTATCATGTTCGGTCTATCGCTAGCTTCCATAAGAAGAATAAGAGACCTGCTTTGGCTCTTTTTGAGGGCCGCCATTCCAATGCTAAAGCTTGGAATATCAAGTTTTTCTTCATCACACGTACGGGCTGTAATTTTTCCGCCGGGGAGGCCCTCGTCTTGAGATTTTCCTATTAGGGCGATCTGGGGCCCTGTTCTTGAGGACAAAACTGTGTGATTAACCATGCCGCCTCTATCGCATCAGGAGCTGTCCCGAATTGAGATCTCTGTTCCTAGGCTGAGGCCCATGAGGAAAAAGTGTGGACCGATCTTCTGTTGACGCCTAATAACATAGACCGATTCCTGATGACTCCCAATCGCTCCCAAGATCAAGGGCGCAACTTTATGGTTTCGGATTTGATTCCTGCCCCCATCAAAAAACCCTATGAGAAGACTAAACCCTCCGTTGGACAGAAGGAAGATAGCCACCCTGAGCAGGAAGGGGTTAAGAAGACAAAGAAAAAGTCTGAGAAGGAATGAGGCGAGGAGAGAAGAGAAGTAATAAGCAAAAAGAAGAATGATCAAGCGAGCCAAAGAAAAATGGCTCGTTCTGAAGGCTCCCCTCACTCGTCACCCTTACGAAAGAAAGCCATGGTGACTTCGAAGGGCGCCATGGTCCAAACGCCTACGTTCTCAAGAACTATGGCGCCTTAGGAGGGCGCTCAGGTGCGTATGTCTATTTGGCAGCAGGAGGAAACTGTTGTCCGTTCGGAGGGTGACCAGGCTCAACGACCATCCCCGCCAATCACTGCTTCTCATCCATCACCTTGCGACTCTTCTGCGAAGCCGCAGTCTTTTAGTCTGTTGGACGCTGAGAGTCTGGTGAGTATGACCCTTTTTTATTTGGTCGCCACTTTTCAGGTCAATCCCCCCTCACCGACACATCCACTGTCAACCACTCCCATTTTTGAGTTCCTTGTTGTGGAAGGTCGGGTGAGAGGGTGAGTTGGATGCCGAAGTAGCAGCCGCCCTGAATCTTAATGGTATTACGGGCCCAAAGGTCCACGAAGACTTGGACACCCGAGGGGCAAAGAGGATTGGTGATGTCGAGCTTAAGCCTTCCCGCCATGAAGCTGCTTGTGACGAGATGGAGGTTGCTCAAGTTCCTCCTAAGACCCCACCCCCCACTATATCTGGGGGAAGTACCCTAGCGCCAGCTGGGAGTGGCGAGGGGCCTTCCATCCTTTCACACTGTTCCCCATCCCATGGGGAAGGGATAAACTCTCTCCCAGAAAAGGAAGGGGGCAACCTTTCACAGGGAGAGGCTTACTTGGTCGAAGACGATCTAGCTCTCCCCCAGCCTCCTATCCCAATTATCTGTCTTGAGAGTCCGTCTGAGGAGGGGGCGGACTTAGACTTAGGACTTGCGATGGTCCCTTTGGTTGAGTTTGGTCGTGCCGCCAGCGGTGAGGCCTCTTGTTCTTCTGCCAACACCCAAACTGAAGTTGTTGCTCAGATGACCAATCATTTAAAAGATTGGTTTTCGAAGGTACCACTTAGCGTGTTTCCCTTCTCCTTTTTTTTTATTTTTTTTTCTTTTTAATCAAGTAGTTTTGATCTGGGTGATCTCATTTTCCTTTGCAGGGGATCAATGACCTGGTGGCATGGATTGTGGCGAATCATGCTCGCCTAAAAAAAGAAGTTCTTGAGTGGCGGAAGATGTATGAAGCCGCAGAGCTTTCTGCCAAGAGATGACAGGCGGACAGGGCCGAGCTGGATGCCCTGTCGAAGAAGGTGAAGGAGCTCGAAATACAATTGGAGCAGTCAGAGGGTTATTCCCACTTGCTTAAAGGAGAATTAGAGATTCGTGAGAAAGAACTTCATCGACTTCGTGAATCTGATCACCTTGCTCGAGTGGCAAAGGATCGGGATGCTTATGCCCTACAGTTTATTCGATCTGAAAGGGACTTGGCGAGGTCCCAACTTTTCGAAGTTCGGCAAAAGTTTGAAGCCTAGGTGTCTGCCTTCAAGTCTGAACTTCTCGCCTTCAGACTCAGCTCGCTAAGAGTTTAGTTGTTCGCAAGAACAGGTTCGATAGCTATCTCATCAGTTGGCAGCTGCAACGGAGAAAGTTCATCTTACTGCCCTTGATCTCTCTGTAGCGCATGGGAATCTGCAAGAGCTAGAGGAGCGTCACAGCAAGTATAAAAAAGACCGTAAGGACGTGGATAAAGAGCTTAGGATAGCCATGCTACAAGCAGAGGCTCGGGAAAAGCGTCTGACTAAGAAAAGAATCGAGCTTGCCAAAGCCCGAGCTAAAATTGAGCGTTTGCGTAGTCAGCTGGCTTGTATTCCTAATACCAGAAACCACGCCTTTGGCTATGGCTATGGCTATGGCGCTGGCATTCTAAGGCTCAGGTCTCGTCTCTTGATTTACCCCTCCACAGACCTTGTGAATTTGGATCAGGAGTTATTTGTTTCTGAGGAGAATAACCTTCGTCGGGCTGATAGATTTGGGCGGAAGGAGATGCCTGACGCCTTTATAGGAACTCCCCCCTTGCCGCCACCTGATGATACTCCGTAGCCCCTGCCCCTTTTTGTTCTTCTTTTGTATACATTTTTCTGTTTGCTTTGCTGTACACTTTTCCTTTTGATATTGGACCTTTTGTTTGCTCCAAAACTCATAATGATATACATTTGCTAAGCACTTTGCCATATACTTCGAACTTTTCATTTTATTATGATTGTTTTCGTTTTAGCTTTTGGCTGCTTGGGGTTTTGTATGTCGCGCCCCTTTTTACTTGGCACTATAGGCCGCTAAGTCTTATCTTTTATGTTTAAGGGATGGCGTGGTCTAAGGATCTACGCACCCTTTTTACTTGGCACCTCAAATTGCTAAGGATTGTCTTAGGTGTTTAAGGGGATGGTGTGGTCTGAAGACCTACGCACCCTTTTTTACTTGGCACCACAAGCAGCTAAGGTTTGTTTTTTGTGTTTAAGGGAATGACGTGGTCTGAAGACTTACGTGCCCTTTTTTACTTGGCACCATAAGCTACTAAGGCTTGCCTTTAGTGTTTAAAGGCATGGCATAGTCTAAGGACCTACGCGCCCTTTTTACTTGGCACCACAAGTTGCGGAGGCTTGCCTTCGGTGTTTAAGGGGATGGCGTGGTCTGAAGACCTACGCGCCCTTTTTTACTTGACACTACAAGCTGCTAAGGCTTGCCTTCGGTGTTTAAGGGGATGGCGTGGTCTGAGGACCTACGCGCCCTTTTTACTTGGCACCACAAATTGCTAAGGCTTGTTTTAGGTATTTAAGGGGATGGCGTGGTCTGAAGACCTACTCGCCCTTTTTTACTTGGCACCACAAGCTACGAAGGCTTGTCTTAGGTGTTTAAGGGGATGACGTGGTTTAAGGACCTACGCGTCATTTTTATTTACTTGGTGTGATGTTTTCCTTCTGCTGAGAGCTTACTATCAAAGGGAGATGCAACAAGTTATGAGCAACGATATCGTAGTTAAAAAATCATTGCATTTACAAAGATAAACGTAATAATTCGAGCATGAAAAAAATGAAATTTTAACAGAAGTAACAATACTGTAAAATTTACTGATAGAATTTCTTCAAGTGCTCTGCGTTCCATGGATGGGGTAATTCCTTGCCCTGGCCGTCCTTTAATCGGTATGACCATGGCCTGTTGTTGGCTATTACCAGATAGGGTCCTTCCCATCGGGGCCCCATTTTTCCTTCACCCTGGGTGGTCACCCCTAATTTGAAAGTCTTGGGCCTTACTCTCTTGTTGAAATACTGTTTGGCTTTTGTCTTTTCTTGTAACATCACTGCTTCCACCATCTTCCTTTCTTCCTCTATCAAGTCAAGGTATTCCTCTAACTTTTTATCGTTTTGGGCGGCCGAGAAGAAACTCGTTCTGTAAGTCGGGAGTCCTACTTCGACTGGTGCTACCACCTCGCAACCATAAGCTAATGTGAATAAGGATTCCCCTGTTGGAGTTTTTACCGAAGTTTTGTACGCCCAGAGTACTCCGGGTAGCTCTTCCGCCCATTCACACTTCTTCTCCGCGACCTTTTTCTTCAGGATTGAGAATAATGCTTTGTTTGTAGCTTCCGTTTGGCCGTTTGCTTGAGGGTGATCTGGCGAGGAATACTTCACTTTAATTTTTAATTCTATGCACCATTCTCTAAAATGGTCGCAATCAAATTGGCGCCCGTTGTCAGTTACTACGCTTTGAGGGATCCGAACCTGCATACGGTGCCAATGTAAAGGATGTGTCTCACTTCCAGTCTACACCGTTAACCTGCGCAAGGATCAAAGTGTGGTCGGCTTGGTTTGCCTGGGAACACTCTGATGCTTAAGTCAGTAAGAGTTTTAAAATGATTCAAGAATCAGAGAAATAAAAAAAAAAAAAAAAAAGATCGATCTTCTGCTATTGAGGGTTACTTGGTATATATAGAATCCTGACATAATGTTTATCTGATGCCGATTTTATCGGTGCATGAAGCCGAGCTTTTTGGTGCAATCTCGTGATTGAACTAGTTACGTATATGCATGAGATCCCTATTTACCTATAAGAGATTATACACGGATGTTTAACTTGATCGGGCCCTGGATACTCTAGCTTCTTTTTGCTCCACTAAGGGCCTTTTTTATTAGGCTCCTTTTGTATTTGAGCTTGTTATTTAGAATGAGTTTTTTCACCATTATAGGCTCTCCAATTTCTATCACGTAGTAAACCACAGTGTACCAAGTTGACAAGTAAAAGAATAATGACTTCATTATAAAGTGATTTTTAAAAGTACCTTATGGGTTATGCTAATATGTAAAGTTATTTAACAAAAAAAAAATATGTAAAGTTATTTTACTATAGAGAAAATCTTCAAACCGGTTGATGGATCTTTCTCAAATAAGAGCATGCTTTGTTTGGGTACTAAGAGTACCTCAATTACTCTCAAACACTCTCACTATTATTATTTACTTTATTATTAATTTTCTCATACTTTTTATACTGTTCATTACTTTTCACACTTACTTTTTACTACTATTCAATATTCTATTATTACTTTTTTATTAATTTTTCATTACTATTCACAAACACTCTCAAACACTTTCACTACCCATATCAAACCGTGTTTGACACGTAGGTCTTCCATTTCAGATTCCATATAACTACACAACAGGTGATAACAAAAAAAAAAAAAAAATTCCCCTCCCTCTCTGCCTCCCGTAACCCTATCCATTTCCCTTCCCCTCTTCCAAAGCCTCCTCCTGTTGACCCTTCCCCTCTCCGGTTGAAACCCAATCCACTGAATTTAGCCTAGATTCAAAGGAAAAACACTCGCTTAAGCTCGAGACCCAAGAGCTCTCCCTTTCTCCTCTATCAATTGCTCTATCCTCATCTCAAGTCTAAATGGTCTGGACATGGCAGCTCAAAGCAAACAAGCACACCTAGAAGGCCAAAAGTGCCCCTAGCCATGGATTTCATCCTCGTAGTGGACCCTGATGATGGCTCTTTGGGTTTAATTTGCCAAAAGTTAATTTACAATTGGCTTCAATGTTGAGTGTCATTGGGTTGCAGAGGTCTATTTTTTATATTGTGAGAATGGTGAAGCTGTTTAAATGGTGCACTTGTGTGGCACTAAATAGGGGCTTTAACTGTATGAAGTTTGGGATTGAAAAATTGTAACTTGCACACTGAATTTGCCGCTTAGACGCCATTTTTATTGTTTATTTTCCAATTTTCATTTTATTTCTGCTTGAGATGAGAGAGAGGGAGCAACTGAGGGAGATAAACTCAAGAAAGGGATTTAAGGGAGAGCTCTTGAGACTTGGCTTGAGGAGAGAGAGAGAGAGGGTCTGGAATTTGCAGTGGCTCCAAATTTTGCAGTACTCCCATGTAAAACTCATATTTTTGTAAAATTTGAAAAAGTTAGTCTAAAAGTGCCATCCATGATGTATTTTATTTGTAATTTCTAGTTTGTTACAGTATTATCGGATAAGAAATTCTCCTAAAATATAGAGAAAATAACTCTGAATAATATTGATTAACAGTAAAATTTGAAATTATTTTATGAAACCCACAAGTCGGACTTAAATAGCTGCAAAATTTGAAATTCTGAAGATTTTTTCAAAAAAGAAAAAATCTAAATTATTGTATGAGAAGTTAATACATAAATAAACAAAAATCCTACCAAAAACTTGGTCAAAATCAAAATCAGAATCATTTTCAAACTTGAAAATAATATTTACTAACAAAACAATAATGATCATAAATATATGATTTGAAAGAAAATAAATAATATTGTCATTAGTCCAATGAAGATATTAAGTTTTTCCTTTCATATTTGTACAGACTAATCTTCGATATGTAGTACTTCAATGCAATTAATGTAGAATCTGGACCTAGATACCCCATATCAATTTGGGTTTACATCATTCTCACCAGATTGGAGATAATTTGTCTTGGAATTCTAAACTTTCTTGCCTTGATCTTTTGGATGTCCATTTACACCAATATTTCTTTCCTTTTGTTGTATTCCCGATAATTATGGAAAAAATAAAATTGATTTGAACAGGTTAAAGTAAAATAATATTGAACATCTTATCCTCTAAAATTAAGTTATTTCCTACATCTGAAATCCCAAAAAAATATTTTGCATAGGAGAATTTGAAAAAAAAGTCTTCAACTCCAAGAAAATCAACAAAGTTAATTGTCTCATAACTTATTTCACGATCTTCAAATTTCAAAACTTCGCGACCATTTTTTTTTTCCAAATTTTCTATATTTTCAATAAAAATAGTTACCACATCTACTAGGTTATCTTCATCAGGATAGATATCGTAGATTGGTATAGAGTTCCACCCTATAGAAGAATATCCATCCTCAAACTCTTCTTCCTCGTAGTAGTAAATCCACTCAACCTCTTGCAATAAATCAACGAAACCTTCAGCTTGAAGAGTACCAGAAAATTCCAGTAAATCAACTCTAAAATCGAGATCTTGTGATGCTCCTCCTTACCACTGTACTCACAAATTAGAGCATGCTTGTGATATGGGTTCTCAAAATTAGAATTGAAATTGTGATTTATTTTCCATCTTACAATCATTGATATCCTGCATTGCTAGATGTCGGGTTAATTCTGCAACCTGTCTCTGCAAATTTTCAATCATCACATCTTGAATGCTACGATCACGGTGCGGGACTTCCTTGTTCAGAACCTGCCCATGACGACCATGACCATGACAACCAGCCATGGAAACTGATGAGATATAACCCCAAGAAAGATACTTAAGCTCTGATGCCAACTGATGCCGGACAGAATATAGATTATTTTGCAGGCTAGTCTCAACAGATGATCAACACAGAGAGGACAAATAGATTCTCTCAAAATACAGAGAAAACAACTCTGAATAATATTGATTAATAGTAAAATTCGAAATTATTTTATGAAACCCACAAGCCTGACTTAAAATAGCTGCAAAATTTGAAATTCTGAAAAATTTTCCAAAAATGAAAAAATCTAAATTATTGTATGAGAAATTAATACATAAATAAATAAGAATCCTACCAAACATTTGGTCAAAATCTAAATCAGAATCATTTCCAAACTTAAAACCAAATATTTACTAACAAACCAAAAATGATTATAAATATATGATTTGAAAGAAAATAACTAATATTTCCCTTAGTCTAAGAAAGACATCAAGCTTTTCCTTCCATATTTGTACATATTTATCTTCTTAAGATAGGTCTTCAATGCAATCAACGTAGAACCTGAATCTAGATATTAATCTGAAGTTTTTTTTGTATGTATCAGTCACATTTGTAATTTCGTTTTTATGAATGAATGAAATCTATTTTTCATAAAAAATAAAATAAAATTGAAAATTATGAAAAAAATTAGAAATAACACGAGTCGTATCAAGCGGAATGTGGCAATACAATTAAATTATATTTCTAATCAACCAAACACATTTCCAATACTATAATTTATACCCCTATGAATTTTAAAAAATAGAAATAATTATAGTTGAAATATAATATTCACCTAAGATCACCACTATGCCAATCGTGGCAAATGAATATTAATTATAAAAAAGATAAAAATTTTAAAAATCAAAGAATAACCTCAAATATATGTCCATCACATTAATAATGTTATTTAGATATTTTACTGGTTTTGGTGTTTAATTCTTTATTTTTTGATTCGTATCAAACTTCTCATTCCTGTTTGTTTTTTCTTTGGTTAACTGGAAGGAATCCTTTTCATTGTTTTCCCGTTTTCCGCTCGAAAACTCAACAACGGGGAGAGAGAGTGAGATCTAATCCAAAGACGAGGCATCCACCCCCAAACACGTTCCTGAATTTCTTTAGCATTTTCCAGCTGCAATATTTTCCAATTATTAAATACCCGTCGATCTGAGCGCAGACCACAGGGAGACCAATGGCGATGGCGCGGGCGACCTCTGGGCTCCAATACCCGGAGCGCTTCTACGCAGCGGCCTCCTACGCCGGCTTCGATGGTGACCCTAACTCCACCTTCAAGGCACTCACCTCCAAGTTCTCCAAAGAATCCGCTGCCATCCTTTATGGCTTGTATCAACAGGTACCACCACCACCATAAGCCAATTCTCGTTTTCTCTATTCCGTTTGTCACCGATCCGGTGCGTTTCGATTAAACCACACGCCGCTTTGGTTTTTCTGTTCTGCTTTCTGCTCAGATCAATGGAAAATGTCATTGTTGCTGGGTGCATTGCGTGCCAGTTTTGCGTTGATTCGATTTGCGTGCTGTATTTGGTGCAACGCTGCACTTGATTCGGTTTTTTAGGATTGTTAGTTTTTTGGAGCTATACGCAGCTTCAGTCTCTGTTGTGCGTGATCTATTTTGGTAATTGGGGTTGAAATGCCTGCGTTTCGTTGTTTGAATGTAGTTTTTAGGTAGATCTGGATGTTAGGGTTAAGATCGGTTCCTTGGAATTGGCTGATCTGTGGTTTTGAATCTTGTGATTGGCTACTGCGGAATAAGTGGGGCGAGGGGAGGGGAGAATTTGAAACCCGGTGAATGAGAATAGGGATTAATCTGTATGGAAATTTAAGTTTCGGTGATTGAGTAGCTTAATGTTAGTGTGGAGTATTTGATCGGTGAATGTTTCAGAGTTTTTGACGAAGAATTGTTTCTTTGATTTGGTGTGCTCGTCACTGAATACTTAATTTTCTGGTTTCATTTCAATTGTAGGCGACAGTAGGACCTTGTAACATACAGGAGCCTAATTCTTGGAAAGTTGTTGACCATACAAAATGGAAGAGGTTCGTGTCCTTAATCTCAAACTCCTCTTGCAGATTATTATTATTATTATTATTATTTTGATAAGTATCATATTATTGTTTTTTATTCTAGCAAACACTCTATATTCACTCTTGTAGTGTAAAATCTTTTTTTTTTTTTTTTTCAAATGATGTTTCCTAGATGTGGAAATGAAAGTATTATCATAATGCTAGGAGAGCATAGGTTTTGCACTGTTCTTAGGTAAATTCTTCGTTAGCTTTTCTTAGTTTGAAAATTAGATGCCGAAAAGTATTTTGTAATTCCTATTCGTTTCAGGCTTCTTATTCTACAATACATGATATATGGGACTAATTAGTTTGCAGCCTTAGAGTTGGGAAGCCAAAAATGGCTCGAGGGAAAAGTTTGAAATGTTAATATAAAATAGAAACAATGCTTGTTAGAATTAAGAAGTCTATGAAATAATCACACCAGTGTTTAATTCTTGTAGAGAGTTGGGTGGGAGTTTTCTGGGATGTGGAAAAAGTTAACTGCTGTGACATATAATGTATGATGCGGAATGTGATCCTTGTGCAATTTTAGGCCATCTGATGCTTGGTTTCCTTGCCTTTTTACTTGATGTATGTAGTTACATTTATCTGTTTTGCTACTTTTTTTATTTCATTTGCATAAGGATTTTATTATTTATGCAGCTGGAGTGGGCTTGGAAACATGTCTTCCACCGAAGCAATGCGTCTCTTTGTGAAAATATTGGAGGTCCATGCAAATTAAATTTCTGGGCCATGCCACTGTAATTTCATGCAGAAGCTTAGCTGATTGTTTTGTTTTGTTTTCTTTTTGGGTAGGAAGAAGATCCAAGTTGGTATTCAAGAGCATCTAACTTTGTTGCAGAGCCTGTGATGGATGTCCAAATGAATGTATGTATGCAGAACTTGTATATATTTGTGGTTTCTTCTCGTTCTACTTTTAAAAATTGGCTTTGGATTCATTTCTCAGTGCCAATTAAGAATTCAATGTTTACATTTGAACATGATTGATGACTTACTAACTAGAGTAAGTGGAATATATCTCTGCTGTCACTACCCATGGACACCAACAATATTACTGGTACCGCAACTGCTGTTGCTGGCACTATATTTTGGCAAATATCCATTCTCCTTTGTACTGATGCTACCAGAAGACTCACCAAATTACCAACAGCATTGTACCACATTAACAATGTCTCACTTAGACCTCCATTACCATACCACAGCCACTTCCTACTCCACACCATCACCCTTACCCTCACTGCTTTCACACTTGGCATTGCCTGATTGCGACCCTTCTTCCATCGCCACTGCCAACACCACTACTCAGTTATTTTATCACATAATCAACATCACTCTAGCCTCCATTTTCAATCAACTGGCTTTATTTTATTTATTGACAAGTTAGACATGCTCCTCCTGGGTGATCCATTTTAATCTGCTGAGTTTGTCTCTTCTGTTTTCTTTAAATGTGAATGTATAGATCTTGATTGTTGGTTGGGCATGTATATACATTTGTGTTTCATTTACTTTTGATAAGGTCCATTCAAAATGAAAAAGAAAATCTTCTTATTTTGGTAAGTATATTCATTTATGTTCTCACTCCCTAGTGTTTGGATCTTCTCCAATATCTGTTTTTAGTATTGTCATGGGGAAAGAGGAATAACTGGGTAATTGAATTGCATGTTGATGAGAGCCTTAACCAACATTATACTTATTTTTGCATGAGGGGCTATAAATCTCTCCCTTCATTGCTTTCGTACTAACTATATGTTTTTCTTGTATAATTTTTACAAATGGTACATAGCATAATTCAACAGTTGAGCCAGTGGTTGTGAATGGGAATTCTTTTGAGACAAAGACTATCCCAACTGAGAATGGGAGCCTGACGGAAACTCAGGATAAAGACGTTGTCTTGGAAGGCCTTGGTTCAGTTGCTGTCTATGATCAATGGGTTGCCCCTCCAATATCTGGTCAACGCCCAAAAGCCCGATATGAGGTATATACATGTCTTCTCTGTAATATAAACTGGTTCTAGGCATTTTCTTCTTGTTCTTCTTTTGTCTGAACAAAGCACGTATTTTCAGCATGGTACAGCAGTCGTGCAAGACAAGATGTACATATATGGAGGAAATCACAACGGTCGTTACCTCAATGATATTCATGTAAGTAAATTATCTGTACATAGACATACACAGTTGAGCTCATGCTATCTAGAATAGCTTCTCCCATTTTATCTTTTCTCTTGAGCTATAGCCAAGTTGCTGCATTTTCATTCATTATCTC
>QEOT01001485.1:141830-154261 GCA_003123785.1 Pterocarya stenoptera
ATATTTTCCATTGATGACAATTTTAATTAGTGGTAAAAATATCGTTTTTGTTTCTCTAGATACCATGGGAAAATAAGCTTCTTTCAATTGCTGGACATACAAAGGATCCAACCGAAACTATACAGGGTAATGTCACTGCTACTTACTTCTTTGATATATTCAGAGTTTGCCACCTGTAGAAAAATTCACATCAATAAAAGTGGAAAAATCGTGGAAAGTTTTAAGTTGGAGAATTGTTTAGCGCGAGAAGAGAAAAGTCTTGCAATAGATTGGAATCTTCCCCCATGTCTAACCCAAATTTTCGGTTACACACCATTCACCTGTAGAAAGAGATATATCTTCTCAGGATTATTGACATTGAAATGGTATGGTAGGTTTTATGATTTATGATTAATTATTTTATCCTAGTCAAAAAAGAAAAAGAAATTGTATGGTTGGCTTGCACTTCAGTTACCCTCATTGTAGTATCTCTAAACTATTGTTCTCTATCATGACAGTGAAGGCATTCGATCTACAATCTAGCACTTGGTCAACATTAAAGACGTATGGTAAAGCACCGGTAGGTATCTGGTTTTTTCTAATCTTTTTAAATCTCTGACAATAAACAAATATATGAATCCTTGCCATAGTTCAAAATCTTGAATCAGGAGTGTGCTTATGGTTTTTGGATGTTCCTGAGATGGGTGGACATTTATGGTCGTGTCCATTTCGGAATTAATTGTCTATAAAGAATCTAGAAAAAGCATATTTCTAATTCTCAGTTTTCTCAGTTTGGCATTACTTTTGGAGCTCACTGGTACTTTTAAGCTAAAATTGGTCACTTTTCTGAACCATGGTGCCCCTTTATGTGTCGTAAATGTACCATGTACTCATGCTTTACAGGCATCACGTGGAGGTCAGTCAGTGACCCTTTTTGGGACAAGCTTAGTGATTTTTGGTGGAGAAGATGCAAAGAGAACTCTCCTAAATGATCTACATATTCTCGACTTAGAAACTATGACCTGGGATGAAATAGAGGCTGTGTAAGACATCTCAAGCCTTTTTATTCTTTTGGTTTTTTTTTTTTGCACCGCGGGGGCGGGTTACTCTTTATTTGTTAATGGCATCCATACAAAAGACAATTTGCAATTGTAATTAAATCCAATTTTCTGTAGTCTGTTCTTTACTTGTATGAATACTCTTTATCTTGAAGGCTGGCTTATAATAGACAAAGAAGAAACATTATCTTTTAGGCATATACTATGAATAGTTTCATTGTTACATTCTGTGTACTGTCCTCTAGAATATAATAGAATAGAATATAAAAGTAGATATATATTGGTAATTTTTTTTTATCTTATCAGATATTTATTATTTTGCAGGGGAATGTCTCCTTCTCCGAGATCTGATCATGCTGCTGCAGTGCATGCTGAACGTTATCTTCTGATTTTTGGTGGTGGTTCTCATGCTACCTGCTTCAATGATCTGCATGTTCTCGATTTGCAAGCTGTAAGATAACCAACTGCCCTTGAATCTATCTTGCTCCCCACTGGAACTGTTAGTTATCTTTCACACATTTCAATTGTGTAGATGGAATGGTCAAGACCCACTCAACAGGGTGAGATTCCGACTCCACGGGCTGGACATGCAGGTGTGACAGTTGGGGAGAATTGGTTCATTGTTGGTGGTGGTGACAATAAGAGTGGTATGCAACCTACAATTTTTTTTTTTTTTTTTATAAGTAAACAAATCTGATTGATCAAAGAATAGGCAGAGGCATATGCAGAATTCTAAACAGTAAAAACAAAGGCATGCCCTAAGCTACGCAGGCACCTTATAGACAAGAAAATCATGTAGGTCTATGTCATTGAAGTTAACAGCAATGGCCCAAGTACAAAATGTTCTAAAGAATAAATCTTTCAGCTCCTCCTGCGATCTCTCCTTGTCTTCAAATGTCTTGTCATTACGTTCCTGCCATAAACACCACATAATGGATATAGGGATCATCTTCCAGACAATTTTAGTCCGTTGCATGCCTCTTAGATTTGTCCAGCTGGCCAGCATTGCCACCACTGTCTTTGGCATAACCCAAGACAAGTCTGATCTACTGAAAACCTCATTCCATAATACCTGAGCTGTCTCACAATGTAGTAGGAGATGGTTACAGACTCTCCCCATTCTCTACACATGCAACACCAATCTACTATGATTACCCTTCATTTCCTCAAGTTGTCGGTTGTGAGAATCTTCCTCAACGAGACTGTCCACACAAAAAAAGCTACTTTGGGAGGCGCCTTATGTCTCCAAAACCTTCTCCACGGAAATTGAGTTTTGGGTTCTTGTGTGAGAGCCTTATAAAAAGAGTGAACCGAGAATACCCTTTTACCATCGGGTATACACCACATTAAGTCTTCCTGCTGAATGCTTGGTTTTATGGAGTACAAAAGGCTGTAAAAATCTGCAAAACTGCTCATTTCCCAATCTTATGCCGCCATACTAAAGATGATGTTCCAATGGATTGGATATCTCCATCTCCATGACTTCCGCCACTGATACATCTTTAGCACTAACAATATTGAACAGTGAAGGGAATATCTCTTGCAGAGTATTATTACCGCATCAAATATCTCTCCAGAATTTAATCTTGTGTGTTGAATCAAGACCTCTCATCCTCTTCGAATGTGTTTCCACAATCCCACTCCATATGCCCCCTTACTTTAGTGCACCATCCCCCTCATAAACCTCCATATTTGCTCTCAATCACCAATTTTCATAGGACTTCTGGTTCCTTATGATATCTCTACAGCCACTTGCCAAGTAACGCTCGATTAAAAATCCTCAATACTTCTGATGCCCAAACCACCATTAGAAATGGGGCGGCAAACCTTCTCCCACTTGACTAGGTGAAACTTGAACTCCTCCCCCACTCCACTCCACAAGAAATCACATTGGAGTTTCTCAATTTGAACCGCCACACTTGCAAGTAGAGGGAACAAGGATAACAAATAAGTTGGTAGGTTAGATAGAGTATTTTTAATCAACGTAATCCTACCACCTTTTGACAAATATATCATTTTCCATCCCGCCAGTCTCCGCTCTACTTTCTCAACCACTATATCCCATAAAGAAGACACTCCCGAAGGAGCCCCCAACAGAAGGCCCAGGTAAGTCATAGAAAGAGAGGCTATCTTACACCCCAACGTGTTGGCCAGCTGTCGTAGATTGAGAACACCTCCAATAGGCATCATCTCCGATTTGTCGAAGTTCACTTTCAACCAGGATGTTGCTTCAAAACAAAGGAGTAGGGCCTTCAATGCTCGAATATGATTTTGATCAGCCTCACAGAAGATAAGTGTATCATCTGTAAACAACAAATGAGATATGTTAATGATTCCCCTCTCCGGGGTTCTGATCGAAAAGCCATCCACGAAATCATTATTAATCAATGCCGAGGTCATCCTACTAAGCGCCTCCATCACAATAACAAACAACAATGGTGACAATGGATCTCCTTGTCTTAGGCTTGTGTGCTATGAAAAAACCAGCTGGACTGCCATTTATCAACACTAAAAATTTCACCGTTGATATGCACAAACGGATCCACGACAGCCACCTCTCCCCAAAGCCGCACCTCCCAAGAAGGTAGAGAAGGAAATCCCAGTTAATGTGATCATATGCATTCTCCATGTCTAGCTTGCAAATGATCCTTGTTGCGCTAGCCTTCAATCTACTCTCTAGACATTTATTAGCAATAAGAACCGCATCAAGAATCTATCTCATTTTTACAAAAGCATTTTGGGATTTTGTAATGATTTCCCCCAAAACCTCACTTAGCCAGTTCACCAGCTCTTTGGAAATTATTTTATTGGCCCCATTCACTAAGCTTATGGGCCAAAACTCCTTAACCTCCATAGCCCCACCTTTGTTGGTATCAATGCAAGAAATGTGGTGTTAAGGCTTTTCTCATTCCAACCGAGAATAGCTCCTAAAACACCCGCATAAGATCTTCTTTTATCACTTCCCAATAAGTTCTTGCATTGAAATAAGCCCATAGAGAAACCATCAGGCCTCGGTGCCTTGTCTTTAACCATTTTTCTCACTACATCGTAAACCTCCGCCTCCTCAAAAGCCCTCTCCATCCAAGATTACATCATTCGGCTCAATGATGTCAAAAGCAGGACCATCAAGGGTAGTTCGCCATCCCTCCTACTCGGTTAGAAGCTGCTCAAAGAAATCTACTACATGATTGTGGATAACATGCTCTTCCTTACATTCAACACTGTCAATTTTCAGCATCTCCATGTTGTTGTTTCTCCAATGGGAGTTCGCAATTCTATGGAAGAACTTGGTACTTCGATCTCCTTCCCTCAACCACAAGACTCTCGATTTTTGACGTCATGACGTCTCTTCTAATAATATAATCCTTTCAAGGTCTGCAGCCAACATTGTCATTTGTGCTAGCTCATCCTGTGTAAAAGGCCGTGTCTCTTGTAATCTCTTGAACTCCTGGATCTCCATTACATTGCTTTTCTTGTGCTCCCCTATATCTCCAAAAGACTACATATTCCAAAGCTTTAGATCTTTTTTTAGCGCTTTCAATTTACCCACTAGGATGAAGCTAGAGGTACCCTGAAATTGATATGAGGACAACCATTATCTCACCCTTTCTACAAAGCCTTATGATTTCAGCCACATGTTTTCAAATTTGAAATACTGTCACCTTCTTCGGAGACCACAACAAACAAGCATGATAGGCCAATGATCCGAGCAAAGACGAGACATCCGTTTTTGCTATACATCTGGAAAGTGACTTTATCATTCTGGTGATATTAAGAAACGATCCAAACGAAACCTGATTATTAGACCATGTGGTTGAACCCCCTTCTAAAGGCAAATCCACCAAGTTCAAATCAAAGATGACTCCGAGAACTCTGACATTGGTGGTCTTACTCTTCTATTCCCTGAACACTCGCTTGGAAATCTTGTAACATTAAAGTCTCCTCCAATACACCAAGGGAGATCCCACCAGCTATATACTCCAGCTAATTCTTCCCACAATAATCTTTTGTTGTCTAAGTTTGGACCATAGACACCTGCAAAAGCCAACAAAAAGTTATCTGATACACTCTTGAAGGAGCATGCCACCGGGTATAACCCTATAAAATCCTCTATTTTCTCCACCACCCCTCTATCCCACATTAGCAAGACACCTCCTGAAGCCCCAATAGAGGTCATATACACCCAATCCACGTGAACACAACTCCATAAACTTTGCACAATTTTTCCATTAATCGTTTTCATCTTAGTCTCTTGTAAACAAACAATGTTCGCTTTCCACTTACGAAGTAAGTTTCTTACTTGAAGACGCTTATTAGCCTCATTGAGTCCGCGAACATTCCACGATACTATTTTGGGTTTCATTGAGGGAAGGCCCACCCCTTCCCTTTTGACCTGCCCCTGCTAGAGCTGCCCTCAGAGTTCATAGACCAAGTCAATCTCTTCAGCTTACGCTGTTTTTTTATCCAGCTTTTCTAAGACTTTGGTGCCCCACTTCAATGGTTGTAAGCAAAGCCATAAATTGATCCTCATAGCCTTCACACTCCAACCCCACGCATTTTTGTACTTCTTTTACCTTATGAAATACCCAATATGAGACATTATAATAAACTGGCAGCATGTAACTCAGGGGAATTGGATCACCTGCAGTCCATCGGCATACCTTGGTCTCCTCCACCAACGAAATGTCCTCTAGCCCAAGCTGTCCACTTAGTGCCTGGGCAAGACTCTGAGAATAATCTTCATCAGAAATAGAGGCTTGCTCACTATCAGGATGTGACAAGCCATCCGAGCCCACCCCATCCTCTTCATCCATCTCTGATTCATCAAAAAATTGTGTAGGTGAGTTCGCGGAAGTGGGACCTTCACCCACTGTGCTTATTGGCATTTTCTGTCCCTCCAACGGTGTCGGGGAAGCCATTATGGGCTCGCGGGTCATTTTCTGCCCCTTTAACACCTGTTGGCCTTCATCGGAGACCACCACCGTCATCGCCGACATCTTCAGACCACCACCTGATGGTGTCAGGGAAGCCATTATGGACTCGCCGGTCATTTTCTGCACATTCAACACCTGCTGGCCTTCATCGGAGACCACCACCGACATTGCCGGCATCTTCTGTGTCACCACCAGCTGTACCTCCACCGACGGCATACATCGCGGCGTGGTGGCTGGTGGGCGAGCATCGCTTCCGCCGCTGGAAGGAGTCCTAGGGCAAAACTTCCTTCGGTAATGGGTTTTGGGTTAAGGCCCATAGTATGTTGGGTTACCCCTGGGCTGAGGCCCAGCCCTTGCGTCCGATGAATTACCGTGGGCATCAAAAGGCTTCTGACTCCTCCCCGTTGGCCTCAGAAAGCCTTTCAGCGATAGATGGCCCCTTTCCCCTATACTTTCCCCCTTCATTTTCCTTTTTAGTCCCAACGCTCCTCAGCACCTCATCCATTTTCTTTTGCAGCTGCCTCAATTGACCCTGCATGTCCATCAAAGCACGCCACACGTCCCTTTCATCCTTGCTGACAACCTCCCTGCCATAGCCCACATTACGTACAACCAGAGGGGCTCGACTCAACTGTCTATCCTTAAACCTCACACCATCGTCTCCACCTTCTTGCTCATGGAGTGGCGCTGACTGCACAATGGCTTCCTCGTATGACCGAGTTCCTCCATGCAAGCCACCCCTATTTCTCTTTTCCAGCGCATAATCCAACAAAGCCTCCCTCAGTCTCCTCCATCCCCTCCCTCCTTAACCTTCATGTACCAACAAAAAACTTCTTCTTCCTCCCTCGCAATACTCTGCCAACACCATATATCGCCCTCGACTATTTGAGCACTTCTGTGCTATGAAATTGTGATATCCTTCCCTATTTGCCGTATAAAAATCCTTCTTTTCTCCGCATTCCTCCACTATTCCAAGCCATTGCGCTATCTTTGGTCCCAGCAATAAAGTACTCTCTTTTTTGCACCATCTCTCTGTGATGTGTAACAAAACACCTTCTTTCACAAGTATGAAAAGTTTTGACTCTATCACAATCTCTCTTTGAATCCCATCATACTAATACTCAGAGCATTCACGTATCACCATCAAGCAAACAATTTTTTTTTTTTGCATGTGTACGGAGAGAAAAAAGTGTTTAGGAGAGAGAACTAATGGTGACTTAGAGTTCTTATCGTGATCGAAATGTGATTTAATATCATGGAGCATAGTTTGATTGAGTTGACTTAGATTCTTGAAACATATTCTAAGCAGACATTTAGGCTGTGCTTGTTTACACAAACTTCTCATCTCATCTCATCTCAATCATTACAACTTTTTCAAATTCTCGTACAAAAATATAATAAACAATTCAACTTTTTCAAAACTCAAAATAAAAATAATACTAAAAAATATATTCTAACAATATTTTATTTAACTACTATTCAAAACATCTCATCTCATCTCATCTGAACTGTGTATCCAAACGGAGCCTTATTCACTCTGTGGGATAAGATTTTGAAGTGAATGGCCTTAGTCATTTCATTAAATGCATTTTGAACCGCTTATAAGCTTTAGATCTTTCAGCTCCCTGATAATTCTGTATTTTTTTACTGGGTCTGAAATGTAGTGGTGTCGTAGTATCTCTTTTTGAACAGGATATGAGCTACAACTTTAGCGGAAATGCTCCATATTTCCCAATCAATTAACTATTTATTTTTTCTCATTTACTTCTTGCAGGAGTCTCGGAAACCGTTGTCCTTAACATGTCTACACTTGTTTGGTCAGTGGTGACTACCGTTCAAGGACGAGTTCCAGTTGCCAGTGAGGTATTTGTTTTGCAGGAATCTTTAATTGTTCAATTAATTTCAAGGCGTTGATCAAATCATTTGAAGGGTTTTTGTCAAAAATCGCCGCTGGTTTCAAGCGAAGTCATCCCAGCCTCTTTTGGAGCTTGATATTGTTTTTTCTGAAGTTTGGGTAACTATCTAATTTTCTTCTATTCAGGGCTTGGGTGTGGTTGTAAGCTCCTACAATGGTGAAGACATACTTGTATCTTTTGGAGGATATAATGGTCGTTACAACAATGAGGTGAAGGGCTGCTTTGACTTAGCCGTGGTTTTATTCTACTGCTTTTGCTCCATATTCTTTCTTTATTTTGCTTCTTTCTGTTAGGTTAACGTTCTTAAGCCAAGCCACAAATCAACCTTGCAATCAAAGATGATTGAAACTCCTGTCCCAGACAGTGTTTCTGCTGTGCACAATGCTACAAATCCTACAAGAGATGTGGAGTCTGAGTTTGACGCAGGCCAAGAAGGGAAAATTAGGGAAATTGTTATGGACAATGCTGAGTCAGAGCCTGTGGTATGTAAATCTTGCTAATGTTGAAATATTGTTCATTTTTTGGCTTTTATTTTAGTTCACTGGAAATATGCTGCTATGCTATCTGCAATCTTACTGTTGACATGGAGATCCCACTTAGCAAATACAGGAATGGCTTAGGGTGGGCCTTGACTCTGATGGAGTCAGAATGCAGAACTCCGAGCGGAATCTAATTGGAGTCAGAACCATTCTTGGACCTTGACTCCAATTCGGAGATAGCTCTGCCCGCATGTTCAGTGCTAGAGAGGTCTCGGAGTTATTGTTTGGAACCGTTTTTTTTTTCTCACACTTTCTCAATACCAGTGAATAAAAAAAACTAATGAAAGGAAATATTTTACAAAAACAATCCTCCCTAGAACGAATCCCAAGAAAACCAAAAGATACTCACAAATTCTTAGCAAGTCCTGCAAATATAACTGCAAAATCACAGATTTTTCCCGTAAATACAACTACAAATTCATAGATCTGTCCAGAAAATCCATCTACAACTACCAATTAGGGATCAAAGACTCAAAATATAACTAGGTCTTCGAGAATATATACATCAAGATCATAAAGACCTTTAACCAAACCATCCACAGCAAAAGCGATGGGAATAAATCGTTAAGACAGACACAGAAAGCCATAGGAATGAATGCCAGAACGGAGGACTAGAGCGATCTATTGAAGTGACAAAAATCAAGGATGAGAGAGAGAGAGAGAGAGAGTAACTGCAGAACGAAGCTAGGTTTATGTGAATGTGATTAATAGATGGATGGAATATGGATGTCTTTTTAAGCATCTTTTTTAGATAATAATACGCAAAAGAATAGTCAAGGCATTTGAACCCTAGATTTGGAGGGATAAAAGTGGTTTAACAATTAGGCTGCTCAATTATCATTGGTTTAGAATGACACAATTTTATCATATCAAGTAAATTTTATTCTTTTCTTAAATAATAGTCAGAGTCAAAGTTGAAGTTGCAGAGTTTTGTTGGATTGCAAACTCCAATATTGACTCTTTTATAATTCAAACTCAGATTTTGAATTCTAAAAATTCTGACTTCGATCTGTTACCACCCAAGGAAAGTTTAAGCCATCTGGGCATATACTCCAAAAGGACTAGTCAATGTTACCATCAGAACTCTTCAAATCATTAAAAGGGCAATAACTTCTCCTTCCCAAGCAATTTGGGATCCCATTCATCACCACCTCAATCCAAGTGTATCATAATCTCCCCTTCCCTTAAATCCTTGGCATCATCATCAGGTCAATATCATAGGTGGCATGACTCAGTCTGACATTTCTGGTTAGGTTTAGCTTTGATGTCATTTATAATGATTCAAGGAAAACCCAAGACACATATGTGCCTACACTCCAAGAGGACTAGTCAATGTCAAATTTGAGCTTCTTGAAATCCCTGTAAAGGGAAAGAACTTCTTCTTCTCGAGTAATGTGGGATCTCATTCATTACTTGAGTGTAATTCGAGTGGAAAGCAGAATGAAGTCGGAGTTTAGTGTTTTTCACAGCTCCAGGGATTACAAACACCAATAGTAACACAAGTGTACAAGCGCTTCCACTGGAAATATTTGTGTTGCATTTTGTGAGAGAGTGCTTCTTGACTAAACTCAGTGTTTGTCTCTCTAGGTATGGTAAATCAATTTTGAGCCACAGTTAAATGATCTGGTTATATGCCGGATAATTTAATACATTAATTATTTAATTTTCTTCTGAAATTTTCTTTTCTTGATCTATAAACAAATTTTATTGACATAAGAATAGGCAAGAGCCCATTTAAAATTTCTCCTGAAAATTGCAAATCTACTCTTGATATTTTATTATTCTGCAGAAGATACATTTTTTCAAGAACACCAGCTCTTCATTTCTTGTTCTAATTCCACATAGGACACATGCCACTCCTAAATTTTTCCCAATATCCATTTAACCTTTGTTTCTTTATGCGCATTCATGTAACTTGTGCTTACTCACTCTCTCTCTCTCTCTCTCTCTCTCTTTTTTTTTTTTGGGGGGGGAGGGGGGGGCACTTGGGAACTTTGTATGGATTGCAATGCTTTCATGTTACCACTTTTGGCACAACCAATTTCTGTGCTTCATGCAGAAGTCTAAAGGTGAGCCAAGCAATATTCATCTTTTAGCAACCCTCAAGGCAGAGAAAGAAGAATTAGAGTCATCATTCAACAAAGAGAAGATTCACTCTCTGCAATTAAAGCAAGAGTTATCAGAAGCCGAGAATCGTAACACTGAACTGTACAAGGTAAGACGTTGCATGTATAAAACAAATATAAAATTACTCTGTGTTTATTTTTAGTGTATTCTTTGACTGAAGCAGAATCTGTTAGGAGATCTATTTAAGGCAGTGTGAATAACGCTTTTTATTATCTTTCAAATGTCATTTCAAAGAAAACAATTGTTTTGAACTTTTGGTTGTGGACGTGAGTATTGGACAAAAAAGGGAAATGGGACTCTGAATAAGTTAAGGGGAGAAGAAAAGAGGGTACATTTTCCTTGTAGCTTACAGCTTGAGGATCTTATGACAGGAAAATAGTCCCTCGGGATATGGAAAATGATAGAAGCGGAGTTAATTTATGATGGTTTTGCTCTTATTAGAGATAAGATGATGGACAAGTTGCTTCCACTAAATAAATTCCCACTTTGATGATGCCTGATTTGACATGCTATGCTGGATTTTACAAAAAGCTGTGCTACTGCTGTGGCGGAAATTCTGTCATATGAAATTATGAAAGGGACTTATTGTTTAGAAACCATTAAAGATTTTAGGCAGATGTTTGCTTCCAGACATCTCTTCCTCATTATGCTGGAAAATGCTAGAGAAAAACTGTAAAACATTACAGTTTTGTCATGGCATTCGGTTTGATGTTGGACATAATTCTTGACTTTATTTTCTCATTAAGGCAACCAGGGCTCTGGCGGTACACAAGGAACCCCATAGTTTTTTATAAGTGAAAAATAATATATAGATAAAATAAGGGATTGAGGTAATGTCACCAATTCCATCCCATATGTGCGTGCTGTGTTTACCCATAAGCGAAAAAAAGGTGTAAAAGCTTGCATTTCTTAGATTTGCTTTGATAATTCAAATTGAGAAGTGTTAAGTTTACAAAGAAGATTACAAAAAGAACTTGCAAACTGATGCGGCTAATTCTTTTTGTGGACCGAGCATTTCCCATTCAATTTCCCATGTTCAGTAAAATGTTGCATATTTTTGCCCTTCTCCCTATATATGTCCTTAATTTCTTGTATTTTTTCTTGTAGGAGCTCCAATCTGTTCGCGGTCAGCTTGCTGCTGAGCAATCAAGATGTTTCAAACTTGAGGTATCTATGATTCTATCTCATGCTGTTAAACTTGGTTAATTAAATTGGAAGACACCCCTATTACTTCACTTCCACTATTCGAATGAATACCTTCATTCTGAGGAAAGGGCAAAGCCCAATCTTTATGACCGGATGTCATAATGGACACCTTATGGATGTGCGAAGACTGGAAGTCAAGATATCACTTCATGTTATTTGAAAGTTCTCACCAGTTGACAGCCTCTAGCTCGAACATCTAATCTAAGTGGAATGGATCGTTGTAAGTGTTGACACTAGTTGAAGTATGTGGTGAGCATGAAAAGCTCGGGAATATAAACAAATGTTTCAATTGCTGGAATACATTTTACAGTATAAAAAGATTCTTCATCCTTGATTTTATCATCCAGGTTTGGGGGGTGAGACAAAACACAAAATTCTCATTTCATCTCATCATTACACTTTTTTCAAATTCCCATATAAAATATAATAAACAATTCAACTTTTTTAAATCTCAAGTCAACTTTTTCAAATCTCAAAACAATTATAATATTAAAAACTAATAATTTAAACTTTGAGATGAGATCAAGAATTCTCATCTCACCTCCCAAACCTGCCCGAAACACCGGGTAATGTGGCACATTTTAAATGGCTCCTTAGGTTCAAATGTGTCACATCAACCAGTATGACTAAGGATGAAGAATAACATTGCGAAAAATAAAAATGTTGGAATAT